>PVJX010021446.1:0-31856 GCA_004027295.1 Dolichotis patagonum | reverse complement strand
TTGAGCATAGTTTCAATTACAATAATATCAAACATAACACAATAGTATAAAGCCATGCATATAGTGAAAGAATTCCAGGGCTTTCTGAACCGAATAACAGAAAATGATCAATGGGTATTATAATATCTCATTTTTGATAAAAAAGAAAAAAATTTGTTTGAACTATCACACATATTCAAATTCCAATAAGACACAATGTAGTAGATAGAACCAACGGTAGTAGAAAAAAAAAAGCATGGTAGGACTTCTAAGAAGGATAATATTAAATCAGCAATAGCTGTCATGTTTTCTTCAAAACAGCTGTTCATATCATCATGTATGATATAGTCAAACAAAACAGGATAACACCACTCCAACTGATGATTTAAAACTTTGAAGTTTTCCTGCTCTTAACATTTATCGTGCCTTAGAATTCTGTCTTTAATTTTGGGGAACACAAACTCGGCATATCTGATATCTAGCACATTGGGAGTTATCATATTTTCCCCATATCATTTGGAGGTCCTGTGTTGCTGTGGCTGGGGAGGTTGGGTAGGGATTAGAGGGCATATTCCATTTCAAGGACTTTAAGTGTTAATTTGACTTTTTTGTTGTTGTTGCTGTTTTTGCATTTTGTCCCTCTGGGCTTCACAGCACCTCTACCTGAATTCTTGCTCGGCCTTCATAATGTTCTTAAACCAAAGGTGGCTTGGGTATACTGTGCCCATTTCCTTGACCAGGAAACTGAAGAATAACATCAAGAAATGGCAGAGAGAATGGAAAGGGGTATAATAAATGAGCAGCTATTATGCCCCTGTGCCAGTGGTGGCTAAATCGTCTCAGTGAGACCATTTCAAGGATTAGAAGACTGAGGGGTAGGGAAAGAGATGGCTCCTCGAATGACAGTAAGCTTTTTTGTTTCAAAACCAGGGCAAAGAATGAAATCCTGTCATTTGTGGCAACAACATGGATGGAGTGAAAGGAGGTTATATTAAAACAAAACAAAACAAAACAAAACAAAACAAAACAAAACAAAACAAACTAAGCAAAGAAAAGAGACCAATCCACATGATTTCATTCCTGTGTGGAATCTGAAAAAGCTGAGCTCACAAAAGCTGAGAGCGGACAGTGGTTACCAGAGGCTGCGGGGGTGGGGGAAGGTGGTTAATGGGTACAAAGTCCTAGCTGGGCAGTAGAAGTGGGTTCTGGTTTTCCAACACAGAAGAATGAAGTTGACGATACTTCATCACTGAATGAATTCAAAATAGCTAAAGAGAGAATGTTGAATGCTCCCATCAGCAAGAAATGATGCACGTTTGCGATAATGGGTAATCCAAGGTCCCTGAGTTGATCATTACAGCGTATAACCAAAACATCACATTCTACCTCGTAAAGATAGCCACTTACCATCTGCCAGTAATAAAGACAAAAAACAAATGCAGGGTGAAACACCCCACAGGACCCTGGGCTTTATTTAGCTTCTGCGTGGTGCAGGCCCTGCCCTGGGGGGTCTTGTGGTGGGGCCCCTGCCTCCACCCATACAAGGCTGGGTGAGGGGAGACGGCTGCTCTGCCTGTCCGGGATGAGGACCCACCTGCTACTCTCTTGGCGGATGGGCCCCTCTGTTTATAATGCTCCTGCCTCTTCCTGCTCTCCTGGCTCCTACAGTCCCAACTTTGGCCGGGGAGAGCCAGATTCCTCTAGCTGCAAGAGGCTCACAGCACACAGGCTCCGGGCTCCAGGCTCAGGCCTAGGGCTTTTCCAGCTGAGAGGCCTCCCTCCTTCCTGCTCGGGATTGGGACCTCTGCTGCCCCTCCTACAGGCCTTAAGCCCTCTCTGGTTGCTTTGCCCCAGGGGCTGAAATCAACAAGTCCCAGAGTTCTGATAACTCAGAACCCCAGACACTAGGCCTTCTGTGGCTTTCTGTGAGAGAGCAAAAGAACCTCACCCTTGAAACTTGTCAAAGGAACAGAAAAGAAAATGAGGTCAAACCTAGACAGATGCCATTCATTCTGCAAGCTTTTTAACTGAGCATCTACCCGCTAGGTAGGAGGCTCCCTAACACTGCTCTGTGACAGACAGAAAGTTCCTCTTTGCCTTCAGGAACTTGAAAGCATGCTGAAGAGATCGAATATCTGCACAGATAATAGGAATGCAATAATGAATTGGTTCTTATTCAGGTTTCTATTGCTATAACTAAACAAGTTGACTTATAAAGGATGGAAGTTTATTTGATTATGGTTCTGGGGGCTGCGAAGTCCAAGAGCACGCAGGGCATCTGCTCAGCGTCTGATGAAGGTCTTCTTGCTGCATTATAATGCGGTGGCAGGCACTGCATGGTGAGACAAAGTGGGAGTCCTAGCTTGAGACTCTCTGCCTCTTCATAAGGAGCTACAAATGCTATCATGGGAGCCCCGTCCCTCACTGCCTGCATCTGATCCCGATTACTTCCCAAAGGCCCTGCTTCCAAATACTACTCACACATGACTTGGGAGGTGAAATTTCCATGAAATATTGGGGGACATATTGAAACCATAGCAGGGTCTTCTACTATCTCAACAAATATTCCTTCACTTCTTTCCCTTTTTGAATGGATCCAGTACATTGTTTCATTCATTCATTCATTCATTGGTCCATTCATTTGTCCATCATCCATCCATCCATTCATCCATCCATCCATCCATCCCTTAGTCACTAGAGGAGTATGAAGTGAAAGGTTCTAGTCTAAATACTGGAGATATAAAGAGGATATTACCCAGAACTTTAGAGAGGGCTGGCTGACCATGTAGTAGAAGGCAGCAAAATGAAGTACATTAAAAACCCTGTGCTGAGGGACTGGAGATTGAATTCACTTAGAACTGGCGGGGCCCACCGCTGCTCAGTAGACTGGATGAAAAATGAGTGGAACGAGGCAGAATGCCGGGACCCTGCTGTAAGCCTCCATTGCCGTGTGAGAAAACGCGTGCTAATGACAGCCAGGTAGAGATGAGATCAGTGCAGCACTGTGTAGCCCCATGGGACACAGAATCTGGATCAGTCTGTGTTTCCTTTGGTTTTCTGCTTTGTTGTAACCATATTGCTTCCCCACTCTGGACCTAGCTTTTTACAGCTCAGCAGTGAAGGGGAAAAACCACTGTCTAGGATCCTGACCCAGTTTGAGTCCAAATCCTAGATAATAATCTAGCACTTGGCATTGTTCCTGAGGAAGCCTCTGCTGTGCTTTTCATAGCTGCTATGCAGCATTCACTGCATATTAATTATCAATTAAATATGACTCATCAGTGGGACGCTTAGGCTTCCCAGAGATCATACCTTAGATGCCTAGAAAAACAGAGCAGGGAATTTTCCGAACAGTGAACGTAAAACCAACAGCAGATTTCTTTTCTCCTTCTCCTTTCCTGAATAGATCACTGAATTTGTTTGAAGGACAGCTTTTACACTATCGTCTCAGCCACAAGCACCAAACCTAAAGATGCTCCGATGAGATTTTGGTATTAATGAGTAAGCAAGGAGGGGACTCTGTGGTCCAAGATGGCATTTGGAGGCCCCCTGCTGTTAGTTGCCGGGGATTGGGCAAGAAAGCCTCGGTGTGCATTGCCCCCTGGTGGAGACAGCTATGTTGGACAGCCAGGATTGGCTATTTAGGGGCGGAGCGTTTGTGTCTGGGGAACTGTGATCAAGGGCACTGAAATTCTTACAACAGCGTCCCAGAGGCTAGCGGAGGTATCTGAAGAAGTAGGAGCCAGTGTTGTCTCAGGGAATTTGTGCTCTGGTCTTCTGGTCTTCTCCAGGAGAATACTTCTGTCTTCTGGACTTTCTTCGCTGTTTGATTGATCACTGTTTACTGAGATGGTCTGTATTCCAGGCACCATGCTGAGTGCTGGGTTTACAGGGTAAACAGGCAAACGACAAGCCTTATCCTTAGAGAGTTTTGCTCTTGGGTCTTGCCTGCCCCTTACTCACAGGTTCCTATATTGCTGGAAAACTTGGTCTTTTTGTTTGTTTGTTTTTGTTTTTTGAGACAAGGTTTTGCTGTGTAGTCCAGGCTGGTCTTGAACTCAGAGCAATCCTCCTGCCTCAGCCTCCAGAGTGATGGAATGACAGACATGTGCCATCACCCTTGGCTGGAAAACCTGGCTTCTAACTGGTGGCCCAGGGTCTGTGGCCAAGGTGTCTCATGGTTGGAGCTCAGGATGGTCCCCTTCTAGGCATGACTTAGTGTTTGTTCAATGGCTGCTTTGAAACAGAGGGACTTCAAGGACCGTATCACCAGTGGTAGAGTTTCAGCTTTTGGATTTTGAGGGTGGGAGATTTAGGGAGACAACTGGAGACTTCTCTGTGTTCCCCCGAGTGTCCCACCTGAAGCCCTTCCTGCTCTACCAGCCGTGGCAGGGTAGGCTGGGGGCGTATAGTGGGGCTGTGAACCTGAGCCTGGCATTCCAGGGTTTCTTCCTGCAGGAAGAAGGAGGAAAATCGCAGTGTTAATTGTTCTTAGCTGGCTTTGGTCCTCTAGGAATTTCTGCTCTTCTGAGGAGAGAGAAGTTTCACACCTCAGGCAGAGATGAGGGCAGGGGTTCTGAGTGGAGGGGCTGTTTACAGCTAGAAGGCTTGGGGGCCCCAGGAGGAGGAGGAGGTTCTGTTGTGTCATCCTTTGGAAAAGGGCCTGGTGCTGGAGAGAGTTGAGAGCCAGTGCAGATATCTGGACCATTTGAGGAAAGGTGATGATGGATCAGTGTCCTGGCCCCAGCACTATTCTCTGGTGACCAGTGGAGACTCCTTGGGAACTGCTAGTCCAGCACAGCAGGGTCCACCCATGGTCTCCTTGATGCCCCTAGCATGGGGTGGCTGGGGTCACTGTGCTCAGCACAGAGCTGGTCTGGGGAAGCCTCGAATTTCTATAAAACCTGCACACAGTGGCACGGTTCACTCCATGGCAGGTTTCTCCATGGCCACCCTTCCCCTTCCCTGCACATTCTCCATTTTGGTGTATTTCTGGCTGGCAACATGGCGAGGGTGAACTTTTTGTCTGGGAAAAGCTGGCACTTTTGTTTGTGCGCTTTGAAATGGTGTAGGGGGGTGGGGTACAGGTAAGGGCTGTGCATGGTTTGGAAATTTGGAAGAGTGGGACACCTGATTTTAGGGTGTATTATTCACATTTAGAGCTCACAGTTGAGGTTCTGGGAGGAGCCACACTCAACCCTGAGAAAGGTGGCCCCAGCCTCTGCGCTGAAGGACGAACCCCATTTACATACCAGCCTCCTCCAGAGGTCTCCTGGGGAGATGGCACAGGAAGAAACAGGCCAGCAGCCTTTACTCTAGTGAAAGTGCTCAGTTTCCTGTGACCCAAGAGACACTGGACACCCAGGTTGGACCCTTGTCCTTTTTCTTTCCTCAGAAGGCTGTCTGGCCACAGATTTTCTAGTGCACAGAGTAGGGCAGAAGTGTTCAGGCAGGGCTTCAAGGGCTGGGGGTATAGCTCAGCGGTCAGTGCCTGCCCAGCATGAGTGAGGCCCTGGGTTCCATCCCAAGCACCAAAGAGGAACAACAAAAAAGATGGCCCAATCACATAATGGCCCTTGTCTCTTAACATGAGACCGGAAGCAGACAGAAGAGAAGGGCCCACAGCGGTCTTCCAGCCTAAGCCACATATTCCAGACAAGTCTTGCTTTGGTGTATTCAGGAACCACAGGTTCCATGGACCTGGCATCTGGGTGTGTGAGCTCCCTTGAAAACATCATGGAGAGGGCAGACATTTGCTGGGCTCAGACAGGCATATCAGGTTCTCCTTCACAGGCATTAACATCCTTTTGTGTCTAACGTGCTGTGGATGGAGTCTCTACTTGACTCAGGAGTCCAGACCCCTTGGTGAAGGCCCATCATGGTCTGTGCCCAGTGAGCACACCACATCCATCTCCCCTGTGTTGCTGCTGGCCATAGGAACTGCTGGAATCCCTGCACCTCTCCCAGGGCTCTTTGCTGTTCTGCCTTTGATGTCCTGCTGCTTCCTCTTGGGAGCTGGCTAGATCTAGGGCGTTTGAATGTGGATTGAGGGCATGATGCTGGGATTAAGGGGTGTGGCACTGGATTAGCCCACTAGCTGGTTTATTGTAGCTCTGGGTGTGGGCAATGGGAAGCCCCACCTGGGTGTGGGTGGCACCACCCAAAAGGCTTGTACCCTGGATAGGACAGAAGGGAAAAGGGGGCTTGTGGCTTTGCAGCTTCCTGTGTGCCCTGCCATGGACTGTTCCTCCTCTTTGGTGCCCCTCTGTCATGCTGCCCTTCTTGGAGCCAGCTGACTGCAGACTGAAGCCTCTACAATTGTGAGCCAAAATAAATCTTTCCTCCTTCAACTATGAGTATCCCAGCAATGAGAAAAGTAACTAAGGTATCTGGGTACATACTGCTTTACTCTGGAGGTCAGAGACTTTTGCCTTGTGTCCCTAGGATCTAGAACTGTGACTGAGTCTTACTGGATGCCCCATAGAAACCCTTGGAGGGATCGGCTGGTGTGCCTGTGCAGCAGGCCTATGTGTGGCACCCTTAGGAAGGAACTTGCTTGGCCCGCAGCTCTTTGTCAGGAAACTCCATCCTCGACACTTACTGCAGAGCCCGAACATAACAAGGAGAGGAGCAGAAGGTCTTTCTGTGTGAGCTCCTTTGGCAAAACCAAGCCTCTACGGACTGTGGGCCGGACTTCCCATCTGCTGGGCTCCGCAGGTTATCGTTTAGAAGTCTTCCAAGTTCTCTCTTCTCTCATGAAAATGTGTCAGTAATAGAGAAGGCTGCGTTTTGTTCTGGTAAAAGCTTTGAACACATCTTGATCTTTGTCATCCCATTCCCCTCCTCTCTTTTTCTTCCTTCCTCCCCCAATTCCCTTCGTTTCTTCCATAAATTGACCTTTTCTAGTTTCCTGCCATCTCTCTTCTACTTATGAATTACTTTGTTTTAGGTTTTGCACATAAGAGAAAACATCCGGCATTTAAGTTCCCAAGTCCACCTAAAGCATTCCCATCTCTGTGGACTGAGAGAGACCCTGCCTTCTCACAGCTGCCAGCTCTTTTCCCCACACAGCCCACTTCCAGGCTGTAAGGCCAAAGGTGTCCACCAGAGGCCGCTGCTGCCATTCCCAGGCCGTTATCTCCTCTGCATCCAGGAGACCCGCCTCAGTGCCCATGACTCTCTTCCGTTGCCTCTGGCTTCCCAGTGGCCTGGCGGTCTCCTACTGATCTGTTGGGGGCCTGCAGTGGCTGGGGTGTGTGTACGCCTTCAAACTTGTGGATTTCTGTTTTTTTTCCCCCCCCAATGGGAAGGAGTGAAGTTCCAGCAGTGCCTTGAATGTGAATGAAAGAAGGGCTCCCCCTTGCAGTCTCCAGGTAGCCCCTCTCCTGCTCCCGGGAGAGGCCTGTGAGGTGTTCAGGTCCCTGATCAGCAAGCAGGAGGCGCCGCTAGCCACAACCTACTCACGACAACTGCAAAAGTCCTGAGAAGGACCAGTATCTACCTGCATTTGGAATCTACCTGAAAGAGGCAGAAGAGATACATACACCTCGGCCCAGAGCAGGAAGCCACCTGCCACTGAAGACTCCTGTGTGTCCCCTTCCAGCTCCAGCAAGGATTGCTTGGTTGGCTTGAGCTTGTCACTTTCCTCCACTGCCCGCCTCTCTGCCCCTTCTCCTGTCCTGGCCCGATGGCCGCTCCTGAGACCCCAAAAATGACTGTGGTCTGACTGATTCCCAGTTGGGACCCAGGTTTGTGGCATTGTATCTTTCCCAGGAAGGTCAGGTTGGTGATCTCAGCACTTGGACTGCTGTAATTCTGTCCTATTTGCTGTCTTGTGTGGTGTAACCCACCTCTGGTTCCAAACCATCCGAATTCAAGGCACACATCACCCACTGCTGGTGTGTGCAGCTTTCTTAGACAGGACCCCAGGCTGGATCTCTCCTGCCTCTTGAAGCCAAACTACTGACTGGCTTTCAAGTTGCTTCAGATTCTTCTCCTGTTTTCATATTCAACCAACTGCGTGTCTGTCCTCTGCTTTGCCAGAACAGTCTTTTTTATTCTTCTCATTCAGAAGAGATTCTCCTACCCATGAAACAAAGCCCAGCATTAAAGCCCAGCCAAACCCAAAACACTACAACATGTATTTTTATGCTCTGGTTCAGCAACTTCCCCAGTGTTTGTTTTCCTCCCCCAGTGTTACTCAGTTTTTGGGTTAAAAAAAATCTCACCTTTAGATAGTTTACCCATAAGCACATCTTTTCCATGGCTCAAAGCTCTTTCATCCTCATCGGACCGCCGGTACATAATTATGACATTCAGAATGCTGGTGTTGAATTGTTTTATACTCATTTATCCACTCTTTCAGTAATCATGCACCAAATGCTTATTATTATGTTCTGGGTGTTGGGATTATTCATTAGTCTGGAAGTCAGCCCTGCCATCTTCCTCTCACCCCACTATCAATCTATCAATTGGACAGAGAGAAACTTCCTGAATGCGAGCTGAGCCTGGCCAGGTCCCTCTGCGTCCTCTGCCTTGCCTTCCGTCTGTTGCCTGGACTTCTGAAATCACCTCCGGTTATGGCTTGTATCTAGAGTCCTCCCAAAGCCTGCTGTGCTCGTAGTTGGGCTTCACGGAGGTGGCTGGAGCTGGGCTGTGTGACACTGGGATTAAGGTGTGAGAGCTAAACGGGTACAGCACAGTTCTGGGTGTGGATCAAGGACACTCCACCCTGGCTGTGGTCAGCACCACTCAGTAGGTTTATAGTCTGGATGGCCGATGAAAAGAGAGAGGGTGCTTCCTCCTGCCTGCCACGCCAGGAACCGTTGTTTGTCCTCTGCGATGCCCCTTTGCCATGTCACCCTGCCTCAGAGCCAGGTGACAAACAAGCAAAATGAACCTTTTGGCCTTTCACTTGCAGCCATCACGTATTGCATTTCAGAGATAAGACCAGTAACTAAGATACCTCTACCTTCTCTCCTGTTCTAGTCTTGTCCTGTTGTAATCTATTGTCTGTATAGAGTAATTTCCAAACACAGCAAATCAGGTCATGCGAGTTGATCATCTTGCTTAAAGCCCTCCCATGGTGTTCTGTGGTACTTAGAATCAAACCGAAATAGAAACGGGAAGGAAGACGGAAGCCCACCACTGCGGCTGCTGTCCACCTTCACGGCCTCGGACCCTGGTTCTTTCCTGCTCAGCTCCCAGGTTCAGCCTCCCTGGATTCTTCCCACTGCTGGAGCCCACCAGTTCAGTGCAGCCTTTGCGTTTTGGTACCAGCTGTTTCTGCCCCGGGTGCTTTCTGCAGATTTCTAGAGAAATCTCCCAGAGAGCGCTTTTTGGTCAGTCTTTTATGTCCTTTACAGCATTTGTCTTATTCCTTTGTTTATTTTGTTGCTCTCCTCCCTCGCCCCTTGTAGCATGTTGGCTCTGGGGAGGCCGAGGACTTGCCAGTGTGCCGCCCCACTGCCAGTTCCCTGAACAGCGTCTGGCTCTTGGGAGACTGGGAATCTGCCTGAGTCAAGGAATAAATGAATGAACAAATGATTCAATGATTATGTGAATACATGTATTTAAGGTGACTGAGCACAATTCCTGCCTTCAAGTAGTCCACAGTGCACTCTAAAGATGTTAATAAACATTTCCAGCTCAAGGTAACAAAAGCTACAATAGAGATACGTGGAAAAGCGCTAGTATTTGAACACAGATGAGGGAATAATTAAATTTGCTTCATATAAATGAGTCTTATCGCTTTGCTTCTATGGTAAGCTCCTTAAGGACAAAATGAATGTTATACTTTTATTATAGTCTCCGCTGCAGTGGTTGCTAAATGCCAGTCCCTGAATAAGCCGCAATAGAATCACCTGGTGAGCTTAAAAAAAAATTAAAGATTTCTGAAGTGGAGTCCTCAGGTCTGTCTTCAAAAGTTCCCTGGGTATTTCTGAAGCGTGCTGGCTCAGGGCCACTGTGCCACACTGCCTGACACAGGTTGGGCACATTGTGAGGGCCCCGTGTGCCTGGCTGGGCCAACATCCATGCATCTCCGCGGCTTCTGTCCTTTTCTGACCAGTTCCAGCTATGCCCAGAGTAAATGGCTGTGTGTGTCTGAGGCTCCCACAAGTGCAGAGAACACGTGAGAGATGAGCAATCATTCTTTTCTCCTAGCATGACGGCTTTAGTGTCGCTCATATCTCTTCACAGGGATGGTTATTACCTGCCTTATGGGTCGTTTTATTTTTTTAACTGAACAGCACACCGGTATTCTCCTATTAGTCCCACCCCTCGTGAACAGCTTTGTGGCAGCTGAGAGCCATAGACTGGAGCGAGCTACTTTCTGGGCTGCTTGGATCTCACACGTGATGGGCCCCAAGTTGAACTTGGAGCTTGCGTGGCTATGTGGATGTAAGAACTGTCTAAAGCTTGGGCCACAAAAACGATTTGCTGGAGGCCTGGGCTGAGTGAGGGGGCATTCTGGCAGGATAGGATATGACCTCCCTTTGTGCTGGGAAACCCCACGGGATCAGGCCTTGTGACTGGGGGACAGCATCTGAGAGCAGAGGGAAGCCAGGAACTGACTAGCAGGCCCCCCGAGTGCTGGGGGTCCAGCATTTCTATGGAGGAGTGATTTGGGGGTGGCGATATTAGAGTGGGGAAGAAAGGCCTCGTCCAGAATTTGTATTTTATAGGAAGCATGCTGCCTTTGCTTAGGATTGTACACTGATTGGGGACAGATTAGGGGCCTGATGGAGATTCTGGGGAGAGAAGATTAAGGCTATTCCCCGCTATATCTTAGGGCTTCATCATAGAAATAAAATTCTCCCTGATCTCCTCGTCTGCTTGCCTTTCCTCTGCCCTGCTCACTTCCTTTACTGAAATTGTCACAAAAGCAGCCATCTTCAGTGGGCTTGTGTGTGAGGCTCCGGCTGCCCACACCGCAGACTTTATGTTGCCTGCCTGGTGCACGGGCAGAAACAAGGCGGGCAGGGAAAGGACTTCTCAGAGCAGCGGCATCATCCGGGGATTCTGGACTGGGGCTCGGGAGCCTCCTCAGAGGGACGCCCCTGACCCACACAGGGGGACACATCCTCCTCCTCCTCTATGGCAGCCTTCAGGGTGAGCTCATGAATGACCACGATAGTGGAAAACAGCACAGAAGAAGCAAGCAGAGGCAGAGGTTGCTGGGGGGAGGTATGATGACTGTGTGTGTTGGAGAGACGGACAGACAGACAGATAGACAGGGTTGTGTGCTGCCAAGTGGAGGGTACAGGGGCCAAGGAACCAAAACAACCAGGTTCACACTGTTTTTCTACCTTCAGCGTCCCTGGTAGCCTGGAAACATCTGTGGGACTCAGTTTTCTCATCGGTGAAACCACAGTAATCACAGCCTCTAATACCACTGTTCCCATCAAATGAGGGACAAGTGAGGGTAAGGTGCTGTTTCTCATTTTTACCCACCACTCCTCCACTTCCTCCTTCTCCTCTTTCTCCTCCTCCTTCTCCTTCTTCTTTTTTTTTTTTGATACAAACAACAAACTTGCTTGTTGCAAAACACTTACTTGTAAAAAAAAAGATTAATTTGTCTCTTAGATGTAGTAGTGCTTTGTGCAGCTTATCCAGAATACAAATGAAAGAATAGAAGACAAGACTGGAGATACAGCTCAGGTGCAGAGCACCTGCTTAGCGTGTTCAAGGCCCTGGATTCAGTTCCCAGCCCTGAACAAGAATGGTAAACAAGAAAGTCCACGATTTCTCCATAGTAGGGGTCAATTGCAAAAACTCAGGAAAACAGCTTATTTTCTCAATGCAAATAATGAATTGTTGAGAGAAAAATTTAAACGGTGTGTTGCACTTTCTTGTTTGGGAGGGCAGGGAAGTGGAGAGAGCTTTTAATAAAGACTTCCATGAAACTGTAAAAAAATTAAAAGTTCTAGCATTGTAAGATCTCCCATGCTCCAGATAAGTCACTTGGGTGGAAATGTTCATTCTCAAGCCGTGTGCTATGTGCATCACATTTACTACTGAGTTTCCAACATGTGCACCAGGGGAGAAATGAATCCCTCATAGGGATGCAGAATAGAGACCAAAAGCCAATGGCAAACTCCTTCCCCCTGGTCCCCTTCATCAACTGGAGCAGATGTGTCTTGTTCTTTGATTTCCATGCATGGTGTTTAGTTTTGGTCATTTTTGAGAGGGAGGGAGCTCATCCCGTCTCCATAGTGGCAAATAAGGGATAACTCCTCTCTGTTTTGGAGAAATGGACAGCCACATGGTGAAACTTCTAGATACAGAGGCAGGATTCCCAGGTTTGAGATGGGTTGTTTCGTCTTCCATTTCACACGTCTGGGTCTCAGACTTCTCCTCTGTAGAATGAGGCAGCTGGGGGAGCTAATGCTCAGATTCCTTCCAGCTCATCTGTTCTTGGATTCTGAGGTTCTGTGCCTGGTTGTGATTTGCCTGCTACTGTTCACCAACAGGGGCACTCACAGTTTTATTTGTGTTACTATGGCTAGGTTCTTTGGCCTTTTGAGATAGATCCAGCCTGAAGTGTGGGCTCCATGGACTCCACTTAACCTCTTCTAAGTGTTTGTCTTAGTTACTTTTCTCTTGTTGTTGAGACAAAATACCTGACACCCCAAATTAAAGGAAAAAAAGTTTACTTAGCTAACAGTTTGCGGAGGTTTTGGTTCATAATCCACTGGCTCCAAGGCAGCATGGCGTGTGGCAGAGGGGCAACAATTCACAGCAGCAGAAGATAGCAAAGGCAACAAGAGCAAAAGAGGGCAAAAGGGAGGAGCAAGTTTCTTTTCCTCCCTTACGCTATATGCAGGATACCCGCCCCAGGGTGGGTATAGCACTTTCCCTAGCACTAGACAATGAACCAATCACAAACTCTAGATTCAGATACCTCTGAAAAGCCCATCTCCCCCATGACCACATGAGGCTTTGGGGATATCCAGACACAAACCATAACACTGTTCCATTTAACTGCTACAAAAATACAGAAGACTCCACAATCTGTAGGACCTCAGGAGCCCAAAACTTTGGCCACATTTTGTAAAAAAGATAAGCTTAAATTAGCCTCAATCGTGAGTTTGAGAACCTCTAAAACTACACAATTTGAGCTAAAACAATTTTTTAAAAAATTATACATTTTTAACATTAAAAAAATCATAAAAACAATAAAAATGAGTTCCAACACTATTTAGTGATACAAAATAAGAAATAAAAATGTTCTCTAAGCCCACCTTCGGTAGTCTTCCTAAGCCCCTGCAAAGATCTCCTTAGGTGTTTGCTGAGGAATTTTCTGTGCTGAACACACATTCGCACAGATGGGGGGTGATCAGGGTATATGGTGAGTGAATAAGTGAAAAAATAATTACAATAAAAATGCATTGCCTGTAATCCTCCTCATACCCCTTCTCCTGTTTGGGACACACTTACCCCATAGTTCTTGCTGCTTTTTGAAGCCACTCTAGAGGTCTTCTTTTATGAGTGTTCTACCAGTTGTGATAAAAAATAACCTGAACGTTGCTGCTGAGTGCCACCAGCTCATAGGCAGGCTCATGAAAAATCTACTGTGTGACTACTGGCTCTTTCTCAAAGTCAAAATGACCAAGAAAGGTAAATGTTTTGAATCAACTCAGGACATAGAGGGAGCCAGGCGAGGCAACCAAAGACACTCACGGAGCAGGACTTCCAGAACTGCATCAGGCAAGAATGATGGGATAAGTTCTTGAAGTGAGGTAGAGTATTATGAGGGAATTAATGGCAATGTGTAACATAGTTTAAAAAATTTTAAACATTAACTGCATTTCTGGATCACACCTTGTGTATGTCCATCTGCACTTAAGTGCACACACACATATGTACAAATGGGGGAGTTTTTAATAAAATGTGCATCATGCTTTTTGTATTTGATAATGTGTGTTGGTGATTTTTACACCAACATACAGACCTATCCAGTTCTGTGTCAGGCTGTCTAGTATTCCCTGAAGGGAGAAGAGGGTAGCCTGACAGTCAGTGGACACCTGGCTTCTTTCCAGCTTGTTGCAGTGCCAGCCTTTAGAGATATTTAGTGATGGCAAAACAGGCTGAAGTGTCCAACAAACATGGAAACCACTGTGTTTTAGGTGTCTCTTTCCAGTTGCCAATGAAGGGTTCCTGGAATTAATTCAGTAAGAAAACAGAACAAGACAGCTTCACCCAATGTTTCCCAAATTTGATTTTGCTCCCCCTCACGCCCATGTCTTCTGAACATGAGCGAGTCCTGGAGTCCACTCTGAACGTGGTGCATGGACACCCTTAGGAGGATGTTTGGAAATGTGGCCTCATTCTGTGGTGGATGAGGGGCCTGAGGCTCAGAGACAGTGAGTCACTTGAACAAGGGTGCCCAGCTTAAGCCCAGTGGCAACAACCACTGTACACAGGACTGCAACCCACAGCCTGAGCGCTTTCTGCTGCAGCAAGAGCTACACCTGCACATGGAAGCCGCTCCCCAGGCTACTACAGTTTGGACCAAAATCCAAAAGATTTGACAAGGAAGCTGCATATCACGAAACAAACCTGTAATGATCTAGGTTAAAAAAATTAGTTTGAAGCATGCAATTACAGTGCTTTAATAAGAAAAGCTTTCTAAATTAATTAGTTCATAACTAGATTCACATCCACTGGGCTTAAAGAGTCATTTCTGTAATGTCATAGCATCTTGGCGTTGATTGCCTGTGGACTGAAATGCCACCCTAGTGCCGTCGCCTTGTTGGATAGAATGTGGACATGGCACTGGGGCTGGATCACATAGAGAGGAGCTACCTGGCTTTCTCTTCCAAAGCCACCAAAAAAATTGAGCTGGAGAAGACACATGGGGCCTAAGATTTAAGTATGTGGATGCCAACAATTCCTCAGTTCTGGTGGGAAATTTAGAAAGCTTTAGAAAACTTTTTAGAATAAATTTATATGTATATAGATATTCATATACATTTGAAATAGTGTTGGTTACAGTGTGACATTTCAATACTGTATGAATCTGTAATAATCAGGTCAGGGTCACTCCTATATTCAGCACCCCACATATTCATTATTTCTTTGTGTTGAGAACATTTTGTAACATACAATTAATTGTTGTCAACTTTACTTAGCCTTCTGTGCTCTAGAACCGTGGAAATTATTCCTTCTTTCCAACTGTACTCCTGATCAATTAACCTCCCCCTCTCTTCCCCTGCCAGCCTCTAGTAGCCACTGTTTTACTGTCTGCTTCCAACAGGCCAAACTTTGAGCTTCCATATCTAAATGCAAGTGAGAACAGGCAACATTTGTCTTTCTGTGCCTGATTGATTTGCTTTACCTAACATCACATCCTCCAGGCTCATCCATGTTGGCAAAAATGACAAGGTTTCATTCCATTTTATGGCCACATGTTCCAGTGTATGTAATAGATATCATGTCTTCATCCTTCACTGCCCAGTGGGCACCTTGGTTGGTTCTCTGACTTGGCTACTGTGAAGAGTGCCAATCAGCAAGGACTCACAGGACTCTCTTTGCCAGTCTTTTCCACTGAACATAATAGCCCTTAGTAGAATTGCGGGACCAGATGGCAGGAGAACTGTCAGCTCCACTTGAGGCATTATTTCTGCAGACCAAATCAAGGGATCCCTGGTAAAGGTGAGAAAGGAGAGAAGGGAGGGGTCACTCTGGGCCAGAAACTGTCCCTTGAGTTTTCGTGGACACAGTTTCACTTAAAAATCATCACTCTATGAAGGAGCTGAGAGAAAACAAAATCGAGGACACAAGAAATAGGGACTTTACTGGGGCCATGCTGAGTGCACCTGTGAACGCTAAGACCGAGCTATTGGTCAGCACTTGCTCATGGAGCCTTGTCCATGAACAAGGACAGCCCTGGTGAGCCTTGTCCTGGCTCTGCAGGGCGGTGTGACATTGGAAAACTTACTCAATCATGCTGTGCTCAAGTTTCCTCAGCTGTAAGATGAACATACTAAGATCTATGTCTTGTGTTATTTGGGTTTATCAATACACAGTAAGTGACCATGTCTAATCCAGTCCTGGCATATGATTTAAAATACTTTTTTTCTGTGGTGGCAATGGAAGCCAGGGTCTTCCCACTAAGCTAATCCCCATTTTTTACCTGAATTTTTTTTTGAGATAGGTTCTTATGAAGTCATTAAGTTGTCTAGGTCGGGCTCAAACCTTTGATCTTCCTTTTTCAGACTCACAGAGTGCTGGGATTACAGGCCTGTGCCACCATGCCCAGCTACCAGCACAGGATTTTGACCTATTACCTTCACCGTGCCAGGCCACCCTCGTTGCTCCCATGTCTGGCCTCCTTTACACTTTTGTTTTTCAAGACTGTACTCTTTTCCTGGGACATCAGATGCCTCTGTAAATCCTGGTTGACTTTTATAGTCTATATGCTCAGAGGCCCAAGCCAGATGACATGTATTTATCTGTTGCATGAAGAGCCTCGCATGTCCCGGGTGCTCCATGCACAAGCACTGACCGATTGGGTAATCGATCTTTTTTCCTCCATCACGAGCACTTGCTTTTCTTTTTCCCCGTCAAACTGCCTATGTATTGTCTGGCCACAGGAGACCCGCTGGTATCTAAGGACAGTGAGGTGACCCAAAAATCACAAGGGTAATTATTGTTACCCTTGTAATTAAAGACAATACCTCTTCCCAGGAGTGGCTATGAGGGTTCACCCTCGGGGTCTCCAGTTCTTTCTTGGTGCTGCTTTTCATGGGTTGGCACCTGGTGAGGTCACCTGGCACTCCCTTCTGGAGATTGTGGCACCCACTGCCCTCATAATTTCTCCCATCTTTTCTGCTGTATTGATAGCTGTGTGGTGCTGTGTTGCCATGACAACTGATTGATTAGCATCCAATTCCTGGACCAGGAAACATGCAGCCATAAAGAATTACAAAGATGCCTGATTGTCTGCTGCCAATAGCCTGATTGCTGCCATTTTCTGGCAGGTAGCTCAGCGCTAACAGGAAACCCTGTGCTGTGCAATTATTGCGACGTGATTGATGCATCACTATAGTTACAGTCGGCAGTGCTTCCAATGCAGGAGATTTTTTTTTTATTTAAAGGAAAAAGCCCTCCCCCTTTCAGATGGAAATGCTTATAAATGTAGAAGGATGAAGTATGGAGTAGAAAGGGGAAAGCAGGACTGCCGAGGGAGGTCAGTGGGGACTAAACAAGGGCTCAGATGGGGCTCCAGAGAGAGGAGAGGGAGAGGGGACAGAAGTGGTGGCACATCAGTAGGGACAAGGGAAAAGGGAAAGGACCATTCCTACCCAACCCCTTACCCCAAACTCTGGGCCACACAGTGCTGTAAAGGATGGACCAGAAATCACTTCCAAATGAGAGGTCTAAAAGTAGGGCATGGAGGGGTGAAGGATGGAAAACAAACAATGCACAGGCCACAGGTGGCGTGTGGCTCAGGCCAATTACTGAGGCAGCTTTTAGGGCTTAAATCATTTGTGATGGACAAAGAGAAGCACCTGGGCCTGGCAGCAGACCCAGGGAAAGAGCTATGGTACCAGGTGGGGAGGTTTGAGACTAAGCCTGCCTGGGGGATCTGACCGGCCTTGAGGCTGGTGTTCCGAGGCTTTGGAACCCAAGAGGCATTTTTCATTTAACCCAGAGACAAAGCCGCTGTCTTGTTTCTCCACTGGGTACTGAATATTTCGCAGGCTGATACTCTGGCATGAAAAGAGTGATAGTATTTGCAATTCTTAGGCCTGCATCTATTGGCGAAGAAGGCAGTCTCTACCTTGCCAAAGCTGGCTGTTACTGCGAAGAGTGCTGTTTCCAGGTACCTTCCAAAGCTCAGTGGTACCCACATCATTGAGCTATGAATAATTCTCTCCCTTCATTGAGGTTAAGGATGACCTCATTTCAGAGGTCTCTACTCTCTTCTTTTTCTTTTTCATCTCCTTCTTCCTCTTCTTCTTTTTCTTCCTCTTCCTCCATCTCTTCTTCCTTCTCTCTCTGTCTCTCTCTTTCCTTCTTATCTTGCTATGAAATCCAGACTAGCCTTGAACTAGTGATCTTCCTGCCTCAGCCCACAAGAGTTCTGGAGTTTTCTTTTAAGAAGCAAATGCTTTTAGAATAGTGCTATTTAAATATAAATATGAGTATGTTTTTGTTCTTATCTTAAAACCACCTGAATCATTTCCACTGTAAATTTGTGCTTTTATTTTTCAAACATTCATTCTTCTTGAGAGTAGGGACAGAGTCATTCATTTTGGCAAATAATGGCATTGTAATAAGTTACTGTTGAATGATTGCAAGAATGGATACAATGACTGGACAGCCACAAAACACATGTGGTAGGAATAGGGTGCAGTGGGGTGTGATGGGGTAGTGAGGGGTAAAGCTAACACTGGGGGCCACTGCTAATGGACATCGGCTCCAGTCACTTAGAAAAGGAGGCAGAGATCTGAGCTTCCACAGGAAGCCTGGGCTAAGGGTACAAGATGACAGGCTTAGAAACCCAGCAGGCCAATGTCTTTGGTACCTGACATTTTCAGCTGTCACTCTCAAGAGCCATGGCAAAGCGGAGTTTTTTGTAGACATGTGGCTTTCATCCTGGCTCCTGTTATTTGCCCACAGTGTGGGTCCACCTATCTGAATGACATTAACGTCTCTAAGTAAACTCCAAGACTCCAGTGCTTGTTTTCAAAAAAAGAAAAGTGGATTAAACTCTTTAAATTCCTATTTGCCTTCTTACTCTGCTGTAAGTACACCAAAGGCAGGAAGCGTGTCTTCTCTATATTTAGTCAGTGCCTGGCACAGGGAAAGCACTTATTGTATTATTGTTGAATTTAATAAACAAATTAGGATTAGACTCAGTCCTTCTGGCTGTGGAGTAAGAAGTGAGGAGGAAGAGTAGAAATAAAGGTGGAGAGTTATTTGGCAAATGGGAATGGGATGCGCAGAGTTCTAACTTGAAGTCACAGTTGCACAATTTACCCACTTGTGAGGCCTTGGGTGGGATTGAAACTTAGGTTTTCTATCTGTAAAATGGGGGTTAATAACAGCACTCATTTTATAGAGTGTTTAGAAAAGTGAATTATGAGAATGCACAAAGAACACACAGTACGTAGTAAGAATTCAATTATATGTTAAGTGTTATTATTGTAATATTTAACTCCTGGCTTATATTTTGAATTTTTTAACATAAAATATATAAACAACCACCTGAAGAGCTCACATAACTGGTGACACTGCCACGTTCCCCTATTTCACAGCAGCAAGAGGTGGAGGAGGCAGAGGTGTCCTTCTTTTGGTTTACCACCATCTAGTGTCTTGCTTGTTGTCAAATAGTGGCTATAAAATACTTCTGTTATGGTCCAAATGTAGCTATAAGTTCATTTATATTTAGGTGCTAACTATATCCACATTTGTTGATTAGTTTTTCAAAACCATCAGGATTGGTGAGTTCAGGCTACCTGAATAGATAAAAGCTGGTTCCCATGGGAACTAGTTTTATTTTTCTTCCATCTAATTAAGATCCATTTACCCAGGCCTAAATGTTTTATAAGTATTTTTGCGTGAATTCTTCATTTGGTTTGCCAGCCTCAGTGCAGACACAGGTAACTTACCATTTGTAACTTCACTCAACTTCTACCAAATGAGTATACACTTGAGTGTGTTGGGACTAATTCGTTGTTTATTTGACTCACTTGCCATTCAGACTAAATGGATCAGTTTCCACTGTATGCAAGTTGTAGCATCTGACATGCTGTAAATGGCCTTTCTCAGGAACCATAGTGTCTCAGTCCATTTTATGTTCCTGTGACACAATATTGGAGGTGGAGTATTTTATAAACAAAAGTGGTTTATTTTACATATCTGGAGACTCAGGAACATGGTATCAACATGTGCTTGACGAGACTTTGGTGAGGGCCTTATGGTAGAGAACACAACCATAGCAGAAGGGGGGAAGATGAGGGGGAGGGGAGAGAGAGGGGGAGAAGGAGAGGGAGAAAAGATTCTTTTTCATTGTCTTTCTGTAATTATGTGCCCTTACATGATATCAACTTATCCACCCTGGGAGACCAGCAGTAATTCTTTCTGAGGATGGAGTCTTGCCCTGTAGTTAGTTTCCACTTGGTCACCTTCCAAAGGTTCTGTTACCTCAACCCTGTCACACTGGAGACCAATATCCTAGCCCATGAATCCTTGAACCTGTGGGGGACACATTCAAACAATACCCAAACTGTAGCACATAGCTTAGTGACCCTTCTGGGGAAATACGACATTGACAGAATAGTCACAGGATGGACTCAAACTGTGCTTCTTCTCAAGTGCCTGACAACAGTTTCCATATGAGGATTTTCCCGAGCCCTTCCAGTCCACTGTATTTAAATGGCACAATTCAAATGTTGCCTTGTTACCTAAACATTGCGTCTTCCCTACAGACCCATATGACTCCTACTCTTTGGGGCTGTCCTCAAGGAATGAAGTACAAGAGTTTTCTCAGCTCAATCTTTGCTGCCTTCTGGCATTGCATCACTGCTCTCACCATCATTTCTTCTCAGCTAACTTTTGCCAGGCTTTCACAAGGCTGGACAGGTGCCCACGGGCTTGGGGTGGGTGGAGCAGAGGAGGAAGAGGCTGTCCTAGCTCAGTCTCATGATTCAGAACCAACAGCTTTGAAGCAAACATCACTCTCCGTCCTTTGTTGCCTCAGCCTTTGCGCTGGACATCAGGACTTGCATTTTTCTCTCCAGCTGTTTTCATCTGAAGCACTCCAGGGGTTTCTGGGAACTGCGCAGCTGCCCCAGATTTCTGTCTCCTCTTGCTCATGACCTGGTGGATGGCAAGGGGCACCTGGGCCTCTCTGGGGAGCTTCAGGGTCTGCACATGATGAGGGGTCTGTCTGTTGCCAGTTTCCTGCCACCTGCTCTGCTTGCAGGAGACAGATAAGGGCAGGCAGAGTGAGGAGGTTCTTGCCAGCTGGCAAAACACGCTGGCGATGTGATGGGGGCTTTGCACTCTGCAGTCTTCTAGGCAGGATCTACTCTGGACCAAGCTGGTGAAAAGAATGGCCAGACCTTGGCACAGGCAAGGGAGCCTAGATGGGAAAGGAAGCTGGAGAGGTCCCTGGACTGGGGCCAGGTGTCTTTGAAGGGTACTAAAGCATCACATCAACGATGTGTCTCCCTCAGTGCTCTGGCAGATGCTCCAGGGAGGGGAATAGTAAACTCCCTCGCGTGGCGGCCGTCACGCAGGACACTGTGATTACTGATTCACACAACTGTCTTACAAGTCTAGGCTTTTTAAAGGCAGAAATTAAGTCTTTATTCCTCACTGTGTCTCCAGAGGTTAGCTGAGCTGGGAGTGAGTCTGGACTCTGAACTTTCCTCCAACCAAATGGAAACGAAAGAAATTGATGAGGTATATTTAGGAGTAGAGGGAGACACCTGCAAGCTCCAGGCAAGCTGGCAGCTCGGTGGTGGTGGTGGCACTTTAAACAGGATTGCTGGATGTTTCCTTAATACTTGTTTGGAGTGGGGAGCTTGGCGGCTGAGTGAGCAAAGAATTGCTAAAGAGGACCCTTACCTTTTCAGACTCATTGAGATAAACAGCAGATCTACAAATAAACAGAACACCCCCTCCAGAATCGGCTGGGCTATTCCTGTTACTCATCTCTGCCTATCAATGGGGCGAGGCGGGTCAACCTGGTGGCTCCCATGCAGGCATCCTGGTCTCGGTTCTCTTGAAGCTTTCCAGGATGTTTCTGGGGGCCAGTACTGCATGCACGGCCCCAGGGCCGCGATCCAACTGAGTGCTGTAAGTGTATTTATCTTTGGAGTGAGGTCAAGTCAATGACGGCTGGTCTTGTTTTGTTGTGTTTAAAAATATATCATGCAACAGCTTTAAAGAGCCCTTTTAGAAGAAGAGTGACAAAGTATTCTTCATCATTAGACAAAATAGATTTTATTGTTATATATTCTAGATACTTTGGCCACAATCATACATATTTTATATCACTGTAGGCAATGTGAACATAACATTTTGCCTCCTCCTCTATTCACTTCACATGATACCCACTGTTGGTCTACTTATCTTTTTAAGTAGCTGCATAATATTCCATGTAGTAAAGTAACAAACTGCTTACTGTATTTACATTATTTTTGCTATGTAAAGCAACCATATGAAAACAGCTTCATATATATATATATAGTTATTTTTCTTATTTAAATTAAGGCTTTATTAAGGTATGATTGACAAAGATGCTGTTAATTTAATGCGTGCATTGTGATGGTTTGAGATACATGAGGATTTTGCAATGATCTCCACAGCCAGGTGTGGTGGCGTAGGCCTATAATCGATGCGCTCGGGAGGCTGAGGCAAGAAGACTGTGAGTTTAAAGCCAGCCTGGATTACATAGTGAGACTGTCTCAAAAAACAAAAACAAATACACACAAAAAGAAAAGAAATAATTACCACAATCAAGATAATCAGTATATCTATCATTTCACATAGTTTGCTCCCCCAGTGTTTTGTGGAGAATGCACTTCAGATCTATTTTCTTAGCAAAATTCAATTATGCAACATGGTATTGTTAGTTATAGTCACCCCATAGTGAGTTTTATCCCCAGAATTTATTCATTTTATAATTGAAGCTTTGCTTTGTACCTTTTGACCAGCATCGTCCTATTTTCTTTACTCCCAGACACTGGAAATCACCATTGTACCTACTTTTTGCTTTTATGAACTCAATTCTTCTAGATTCCACAGGCAAGTGGTGTTTCTGCAGATATTTATCTTCCTATTCAGGCTTGCTTTGTTTAATGTAATGTCCTCTAGGCTTATCTGAAATGCTGCAAATGGCAGGATTATTTCTTTTTAAAACCTGAATAATATTCCATTGGGTGATTGTGTTTATACGTGTGTAAGTATGTAAATCACATATTCTATGCCTATTGACTGTCCAAGGTTGTATCCATACCTTACCTATTATGAATAATGTTGCAATGAACATAGAGTATGTACATCTCTGTATCATGCTGCTTTTACTCTCTTTGAATATATAATACTTAGAAGTGGAATTGCTGGATCAACTAGTATATATATATATGTATATATATAATTTTTAAAACAGTTTTTGAATTTTTTTATTTTTAAGGACCACTCCATGTTTTCCATAACTACTAATTTGCATTCCTACCAACAGTGTGTAAGGGTTTCTTTTTTTCTACCTTCTCTACCTCCCTGCCAACACTTGTTATCTTTGCACTTTTTGAGTCCTTCACGTGTTCATATGTTGGCAGCTTGGTCTCAGTGTCTCAGTGTGGCTATGTTGAGAAGCAGTGGGATTTTTAAGGGTTGGGCACAGCTGGAGGTAAGTAGGTCACTGAGAGCATCGCCCTTGGAAGAGACTAGTGTAGTTCTCACCAAATCAGGCCAGCTCCTGTGAGAATGGGAGTGAGCTTGCCCCCCCCCCCCCCAGTCTCCCTTGTGTCTTATCTCACCCTGTGATGGTTCCCTCTACCTGCCACGAAGCTGCCTGCCATGGGCCACCTGTAACGATGTGAGGTATCTTCCTACAGAGGCCAAACCTGTAAGGCTTCTCTAACTTGACCCTTTGTCCTCCAAAGCAATGAGCTCAACTAATGTGTTTTTCCCCCAAAATAAAGCATTCGGTGCAGGTATTTTGTTATAACAGTAGACAATGAAATAAGACATGTGGCAGAACTGGCTCAAAACCTAATGTTCATCTAAGACAAAAGGCAAGACATAAAAGGATCAAACTGTTTTCAATTAACTGCATCCCATGTTAATAGAATCCAGCATCTATTTTTTTACTTTTCTTTATTTTTTGTAGGGTATTCAGACTAATGGGTTTCATTTTGGCAGGTTCATGATGCAGCATAGTGTGCTTTGACGGTTTCACACTCCATCATGCTCCTCATCCCCTTACCCCAGCCTCACATTTCTGGAAAGTTTCAATGTGTATGTTTGGCTCATGTTCATTCCCCTAATATTCTTCCTAACACCTCTCCTCTCTCTGATTCCCTTTTTTCTAATTTATTTCTTTTCTAATTTCTTGTCATCTTTTGTAGATTCCACATATGAAGAAGAACATGTGATATTTACCTTTCTGAGTATGGCTTGTTTCAGTCAATGTGATGATCATTAGAGTCATCCATTTTCCTGAAAATAAAGGATTTTATTGCTTCGTATAGTTGAATAATATTCTGTTTGGTATATATGTCACTTTTTCTTTATCCATTTGTTATGGCTTGAATTAAGAATGTCTTCCAAGGCCTCATGCACTCAAGTGGGGACTTTTGGAAGGTGACTGGACTATGGGAACCCTATAGCTGACTTGCTTTTAGGTCGTAGGGTCTGGTCAGTAAAAGAAGATCGTTGTGGGGATGATCTGGAAGCATATGTCTCTCTTCCTGTCTCCTTCTCTCTCTGATTACTGGCTGGCTGATGTGTGAGTCTTCCATTGTGACAGGCTCTTTCATTGTGCCATTTTCTCCATTTGAGTCTGCAGAACATGGACTGGAACTTCTGAAATTTGAGCAAAATAAATTTCTTCTCTTTTAAATTGTGGGTGTTGGGTGTTGTTATGGGTGATACATTGTGTCAACTTGAGAAGTTTAGAAGTTTAACTGAGTCACTCAGCAGGGAGCCAGAGGCCTTTCTTTGTAAATATCCTCAGCTTGTACAAGAGGAGGGCACTGAGATTTTGTGATTTCTACACTTGCCCTGTGGGAGTGGTAGCCTGCTTACAATTTAAGGGAAGAGAAGAGGCTTGCTGTCCCCAGTTTGTGCTCTTACTGCTTTTGCTGTCTTCTGCTGCCTTGAACAGTTCCCCCTGTGCCACGTCACCCTGCCTGGGAGTCAGATGATTGCAGACTGAAACCTCCACAAACTGCGAGCTAAATTAACTTCTCCTTCCTTCATTTTGGGTGTTGGGTATTTTTGTCACAGCAATAAGAGAAAAGTAACCAAGATAGGTATTGTGTCTCAACAATGACGAAAATTAATAAGACATCATTCATCTGTTGGTGGGCACTTAGACTGGTTGCATATCTTGGCTATTGTGTATTGTGCTGCAATAAACATGGGTGTGCATGTATATCTATAGTATGCTGACCTTAATTGCTTTGGGTATATACCAAGGAGTGGTATATCTGCATCAAATTATAATGCTATTTTTAGTCTTTTGAGGAATTGATACTGATTTCCACAGTGGCTGTACTAATTTACATTCCTACCAGCAATAAAGGTTTCTTCTTCCTCTCATTCTAGCCAGCATTTTATTTTGTATTCTTGATGATAACCATTCTGATTGAGGTGAAAGAATTCAATGCAGTTTTGATTTGCATTTACCTAATGGCAAAAGATGTTGAACATTTTTTCATATACTTACCCGTCATTTGTACTTCTTTGAGAAATGTCTATTCAATTAATTTGCCCATTTATTGATTGGAATATTTGATTTTTAGTGTTAAGATTTTTGAATTCTTTATATGTCTAGACATCAATCTTCTATTGAAACAGTAGCTGAAAAGATTTTTTCCCATTCTGTAGGTTGTCTTTTCACTCTGTTTCCTTTGCTGTGTAGAAACTTTTTAATTTGATGCAGGTCCATTTATTAATTCTTGCTATTTTTTCTTGTGCTGTTAGAGTCTCAGTCAAGAAGTTTTTGCCTGTTCCTATGGCTCCAAGTGTTTCCTTACATTGTCTTTCAGCAGTTTCAAAGTTTTAAGTATTATAATACGTAGGTTTTAGACCATTTTGAGTTGATTTTTATACAGGGTGAGTGTTAAGGACCTAGTTTCAGTTTTCTGTGAGTGGTTCTCAGTTTCCCAGCACCATTTGTTACAGAAGCTGTCTTTTCTCTGACATATGTTTTTGGTTCCTTTGTCTACAATCAGATGGCTGTGGTTCTGTGGGTTTGTTTCTGTGTCCTTTACGCTGTTCTACTGGTCTACATTGCTTGTTTTTTTTGCATCGCTACAATGCTGTTTTTGTTACTACGGCCTGTAGTATGCAGTGATTTTTAAATCAGATATTGTGATATTTCCAGCCTTGTTGTTCTGTTTAGGATTACTTTGGCTATTTTAGGTCTTATGTGTTTCCATATGAATTTTAGGATTTTTTTTTACCTCAGTTTTGTGAAGAACATCAGTGGTATTTTAATGGAGACTATATTGAATCTATAGAATGATTTTTGTAGTATGGCCATATTGACAATGTTAATTTAGCCAGTGCATAAACATGGGGGGGGTCTCTCTATTTTTTGGTGTATTCTTCAATTTGTTTCTAGTGTACTAAAACTTTCATCACAGAGGTTTTTTATCACCTTGATTAGATTGATCCCTGGATATTTTATTTTATTGGAAGCTATCGTGAATGGAGCTGCTTTCCTGAATTCTTTCTCAGCTAGTCCAATTGGTGTACAGTAAAGCTGTTGAAATTTTAATATTGATTTTATATTCTGCTACTTCCTGAATTCATTGCTAAGCTTCATAATTCTTTTGGTAGAGTCTTCAGAGTCTCCTAACTCTATAATAATATCATCTGCAAATGAGGATAATTTGACTTCTTCCTTTTCTACTTGTATCTCTTTTATTTTTTTTCTTACTTAAAATTTTAAGAAATACAGTATGTTGAATAAGAGTGGTGAGAGTGGATATCCTTGCATTGTTCCTGGTCAAATCTTCATAGAAATTCTCAGAAAGTAAGAATAGTCTGGAATCTCATCAACATGTTAAAAAAAAGCTCAGCAGCACAGGCACCTGCCTGGTAAGTGCAAGATCCTGAGTTCAATTCCCAGTACTCTCCCACTAAAAAAATCCTACAGCGGATACTGCACATGCTGGTTAAAAACTGAATGTTTTCCTTTTAAGATCAGGAAGAAGGCTGACTCTCATCATTTTTATATAGCATCATTTTTATATAGCACTATATTGGAGAAATAAGCCAGGGCAACCAGGCAATTGAAGAAGAAGAAGGGGAGAAGGAGGAGGAAAAAAGAGAAGAAAAGCAGGAATATGAGGAGGAACAAGAGGAAGAGGAGCATCGAGGTTAGAGGCAGAGAAGTCCATTGCCTTATCTCACATGCAACACAAGATCCTATGCAGTCATCTGAAAAGCTAGGAATGTAATAGTGGATATAGGATACAGCACAAGCATATAAAATTCAATTAATTTTTATATGCTACTAACAACCTATTAGAAATGTAAATGAAATAAAAATATCACTTAATATCAAAATTGTGAACTACCTAGAGATAATAAATCTGACAAAATCAATCTGCATATTGAAAACTACAAAACTGTAGGGACTAAATAAACAGACATCATACCACATTATTAGATCAGAAGATTCATTATGGCCAAGATATTGATTTTCTCCAAATTTGTTAATAGATCCAACATAATTTCAATTAAATTCTGGTAAGTATTTTTGTGGTGAAAGTTCACAAGTTGATTCTTATATTTATAGAGATGTGCAAAAGATACATAATGACTAAAGCAACTTTGAAAAAGAACACAATTAGAGGGCTTACCATTAACTGAATTTAAGTCTTATAAAGATAAAATGATGAAGGCATCATGTATAAAAATGGATAGAGAAACAAACCAATGAACTGTAACATAGAGGCTGGAAATAGCGCACACATATGTGGTGAACTGATCTTCAGCAAAGGTACAAAAACACTTGGGTGGAGAAAAGATAGTCTTTTTAATAGATGGTGCCAGAACAAAAATTTATATTCATCCATTTCATCTTATATAACAGTTAAATTGACATAGAATGCAGAATTAAATGTAGACCAGAAAACTATACAATTTCTTAAAGAAAACACAAGATCAAATTTTTGTGATCTTGGATTAGAAAACAATGCCTTAGATATGACATCAAAAGTAGGTTCCATGAAGTAATAATTTGATATTTTACTTAAGAACTTCTACTCTTTAAAACATACTGTTAAAAGGGTAAACAGATAAGCCATGTATTTGAATAATTTATTTGCAAATTAGAAATCTGATCAAAGAGTCATAGAATTTTTGAAGAATTTAAAATTTCTGTCAAGGATGTAACAGTTCAGTGGCACAGAGCCTGTCTGACAAGTGCAAGGCCCTGAGATCAATTCCTGATACAAAAAAATAAAAGCCAAAAAGAATTTAGAATTTCCATAGAATTTGTAATATAAGAAGATGACCACATTAATAATAGGCAGATTATTTGAGCAGATACTTCACCAAGGAATAGCGTTGACAAAGAAGCACTTGGAAATATGATTGCTATCAGTAGTCACTAGAGAATTATAAATTAAGGTCACAATTGTTACAATATCTTCATTGGATTGAACTTTTTTTTTTTTTTTTGGTACCGGGGATCGAACTCATGACCTCGCACTTGCCAGGCAGATGCTTAGGCCACTGAGCTAAATCCCCAGCCCCCTGTTACAATATCTTCAATTAAAAAGACTGACTATAATAAGTGTTGGCGAGGATACCCCAGAACTGGAATTTTCAATGTATCAGTCTAATGGGTGTAATCTCATTGGAAAGCAGTTCAGTTATTTCTTTTCTTTTTTTGGAGGGGTACCAGGGATTGAACTCACGACCTAGCACTTGCCAGGCAGATGCTGTGCCACTGAACTAAATCCCCTGCCCCATTTTGGTTATTTCTACAAAACAAAACAAAACAAAACAAAACAAAACACTAGTAATATGTCTATTATATGATCAATCTTTTCTATTTTAGATATTCTAGAAGGAAAATGTCTGTCCATAAGATTTATACACAAACATGCATAGCAGCTTTGCTTTGTAATGATCTAGAATTGAAAAGAGCCCCAATATTCATTAATAGTAAGCAGTTAAGCAAATATCTATCAAATGGAATGCTATTTAGCAGTAAAAATGAAAACAAAGCATGGACTTGAATGATGGATCACAAATGTATATGCTTAGTAAAAGATGTCATGCTATATGCTTCCATGTATATAACATTTTGTTAGTGTAAAGTAAAACATATGAAACATAGATGCAAGGAGCAAGGCATGGTGTGAGGACAGGTTTACAGAGGGAAAGGAGAAAGCCTCTGACAGTGGTGGACTGGCTCCTTATCTGGATCATATGGTTTCCTGGGTACATTTACATGTAAAACATTATTAGCTTGTATATTTTAAATATATGTAGATTACTGCATGTTAATTATACTTCAATAAATTGATTAAAAGTGGTGAGTGGGCTCATTATATTGTGACATATAATATCTAAAAATATATATGGGAAATATTTCACTTTAGAGGGTTATCACAATGTACTGGCCACCAAGTTTCCTAGGCACATCCAAAATTATTAGATAAGGCAAACAGTAACATTATATAGATGCCATAGATTGAATGGATGGTGGGTAAAGTGTAACAAATCTTTCCAAACTTTAATCAGGCAAGGAGATGCTATGGTCTTAACCCACGAGAGAATGTGGAGTCACTTAATAAGTGCAGCTGCCATGAAGTCCACAGGCCAATGCCTTTTTATGTGGCAGTGCAGGATTGCCTTCGATCTGGGGGCCCCAGAGGGTCGACCCCAATTTGTAAACCTCTGAACGCCTATTCATTCACATGGACATTGACTCAAATTACAGAAGGTACTACCATGTGAAAAATAGTATTATCTGACCTTTTGAGATAGCAGACAGAGTCAAAAGTACAATTTAAGGTGTATTTTGATTTAGTTTGCAGGAAATTCAGCCAAAGTCATAAAAACCTTGGATGTTTATGGAAAAATACACTGTGATGCATAATATCAGGTTCTGCCTCTTAGTTTTTGCCTCTATCTTCTTGCCTGGAGGAAATGTGGGTTAAATTTCTACCTTGAAGTTTGAGAAGGTGCTTGTTTCAACCTTACGGACCCATGTGTGATGTTCCTTTCAATCCCAAGAACAGGATAAGGGAGGTTAAGTAAAAAATAATGGTGATTGGCTTACCTGACTGGGAAGTCTAGAGACAGAGCTAACTACAGGTGTGGCCAGATTCAGGACTCAGTTGATGGCCCAGACCTGGCTTCTTTCTGCTCTGCCTACCTCCATGGTGTTTCTGCATGGTGACTTCTGGAACCTCTTGTAAGTTCCAGATTATATCCTCTCAAGTTCAAATTGAGGGTAAAAGATATCACCTATTCCACAGAAGACCAGCACAACCATTGGGACACTGAGGCTAGAGAGAAAGAACTTGCTGTGGAGCAATGGAATATGCCTGTAATCCCAGTTCCTTGGGAAGCTAAGACTTCTTCAGGATCAGCCTGGACAACTTAGGAAGACCCTGTCTCCAAAAACAAAGCACAAAGAGCTATGGGCTGTGATGTGGCTCAGTAGTAGAACACCTCTAGGCTTGATCATCAGTACTGCAAAAACACAACAAAGGAGCAACCCTGCAGATGACAAATGATGCTGAGATGAGCCAGAGAAAATCAGGCCTAGTCGCAATGTTCTCCATTGTATGGTATATGTGGACCACCAGGCAGTGCCACTCCAGATACACCAGATGCCTGTGGCCCATACCAGGATGCCTCTTGATCTCTTGTATACTTGGTGACATCATTCTCATACCACGAGGCAGTGTTTTTATGGAGGCTACATCTGCTACAACTTTCCTAAGGTATCAGGCTTCATACTAATTCTAATAATGATGGTAAGCATGGTAATGACCATGACACAAAGGTAAAATAAGTGTAATTTTATTAACTGGGAGTAGAATTTCTCTTAGATTGGATGCTGCTTTTGAAAAACACCTCAATAAAATGTGAAACTCTGAAAACATGATGTTAACAGTTGCAAGGACAAGGAAGAGATGTATGAGTTTTCATTGTGGAAGAAGGTTGCTGTTAAGCTGGAGGTACATGGAACAAAAAGCTTCATAGAAGGCCTAAGCATATTGTAGAATAGAGAAACTGAGTCTCCTTCTTCTTCTTCTTCTTCTTCTTCTTCTTCTTCTTCTTCTTCTTCTTCTTCTTCTTCTTCTTCTTCTTCTTCTTTTTCTCCTCCTCCTCCTCCTCCTCCTCCTCCTCCTCCTCCTCCTCCTTCTTCTTCTTCCTCTTGACATAGGGTTTTGCTACATAGCCCAGGTTGTCCTTGAACTAGCAATTCTCCCACCTCAGCCTCCGGAGTGCTAGGATTATAGCATGTCTAGCCTTGTATTCTAACCTCCACACTTTACTGCCATGTAACCCTCTTTCCTTACAGCTCTCCTATCCCTTTGATAAAATCTACTCACCACCAAAACTGCCGTGTCTAAGTGTTAGACGTCCACTTACTTATTTGTGGTAGGAAGTGAGCAGGGGTTGGATTTGTCATCAGGATGACTGCAGAGCATTGTAGAAGTGTCATAAAGGCTTGGGACATCCACACCTTGAGCGAGAAGGACTCACACTGGGAGGGAACAGAGGATTCCTTTTAGGCATTTTGTAGACATTTTGGAGTAGGTTTTAGACTTCCATGGGAAATAGAATTAGAAATCTAAGTTTTTTTGAAAGAGATTTCAAGGACCAAGGAGATCTAGATGCTATCAAGTTAATGGTAATAGCAGTAATCATTATTTATTTTTATGAATTTCATGTCAAGTACTTTACTGGTTCTTTAATATCTCTTACAAGGTAAAAAGTATCATCCTTATTTTTTTTATTTAAAAGAGAATAAAACAAAAGGGGGCAGTACAGAGCAGATCAGAAGAGGACAACATAGGCAACACAGTACTTTACATCAAGTCAACTGGACATCAACAGTATCTAACGCCATATCTCTTACTCTGCTATAGTTGAGCATAGTTTCAATTACAATAATATCAAACATAACACAATAGTATAAAGCCATG
>PVJX010021445.1:0-31862 GCA_004027295.1 Dolichotis patagonum | reverse complement strand
TGGAGACAGATGGCAACTTGAGATTATTCTGTGATTAGCACCACCTGGCCAGTAGCCCCAGACAGGCATCAGACACACAGGTGGTGACCAGAACACCTGGACCCATACTCCCCTCCCTTTCCAAGAATTCTTTTGATCTTTCCACGTACCCTAGCAATGTGACTCATTTGCCTACTGAATCACTGTCAGCTCAGTGGCTATACTTAGAACCCATAGGTGGATTATAGTTTGACCCACAATGTGATTTTGCTGTGTGTGTTACCCTTGACAAAGAGGCTCAGTGACACCCCCTTGTGAGACCCCCTCCTGTTTCTCAGGAGCTTTCTCTTAATAAACCTGTCTTCCTCTTAACCTCCTTTGTTCCTTGGAATTATTCTTCAGTATTCAGGGGACACAAATGGCACATCTGACATTTGGCAGGTCAGGAGTTATATTTTTCCTGTATCACTCCCACATTTGGTCACAGATGATGAGGTGCCTGTGTCAGCCGCTCTGACAGCCTTTTCCAATTCTGAAAAACATAAGGACAAAGTGCATCAAACCGAGCGGAGAAGTAGAAAACTGAAACCAGCCTTCCTCCTTAACAACATGCTTAAGCTACTGAACCAGCTTGTTTGGGGACATACTTTACTTCCACTGACATAACAAATGTTCCGTGGTTTAAGACACTCTAGCTGTAAATTCTGTTATGTGCTGCTGGGAACATCGTAGTTAATACGTACCCTGATCGTGCAGGTAGAATTCCTGACTTTGCTGGTAAGGACAGGGCATATATCACAGCAGGAGACTGGAAGTAACTACAAGGTACTAAATAATAGTTATCATTCTTTCCCATGTGATTTTACTGACTTTGTTTAGTGGAAGCAAAATATATCCAATTTCATGTTAGATAGACTTTATAAGCAAAAGATGGTTCATAACAGCAAAAATGAAAAGCATTTTGGGAGAACTACTTATACATTCCATATTCCGTGATCTCTTTTGAAACATAACGTCTAGAAGTTATGATTTTGTTGTAGAAACAGTTCAGAACAGATAAACTCTCTATGTCAGCTTTCTTCATAAAGTACAATGCTAGGAGCAGCTAGGTTAAAATTTCTTGCCAACAGCTGCGTATATTTTCTTTGACATTCCACTCCTATGAACTACAGTAATAGCCTAGAAAATTAAGGGCGTGAAAACGATAGTAACTCTAAAATACACTTGGCTGTAGCCAGCTAGAGAACACCAAATGATAACAATATTGGAAACTGAGGTTACTGAGACCTGACAATAAAAAAACGAAAGAGAGAGGTCAACAAAAGAACAAAATCTGAGATTTTGGTATATTTATTTCTATCTCCCAACCTTCGCCCACCCCTTTTAAAAAAACACTGGAACTATTTCCAAAAACACACGAAAGAAAATAGAAGAATTTTCTGGGTAGACTGTGGCCTGTGGGGATATTGTGAAATGCGTGATCAGGAAGTGAAAGCTAGAAAAGGAAATTTCTGTTTTAACTAAATTGAAAGGTTCCTGAATCACACATAAATATTTTTCACTGTCAATAAATGTCTAATAAAAGTAGTTGCAGAACAGAAGCTAAAAGGCTTCCTGCTGTTTACAGCTATCTCTAAAAAGGTAGAACACCTTTAAAATATGATTCACCTGCTCTCTGTATAAATCATTTTAATAGAAATCGCTCTAGTGTAGAGGAAGAAGGAGGAGCAGTAAAGGGTAGAGAATGGCAGTCTAAGAAAAACACTAATTCTTACAGCTATGTTGATTGCCAAGAAAACTGACAGACTGCTTAGCAATCAAGGGAAGCAGAGGAGTGGGATTGGATGGTACAACCAAGCAAGGGTTAGGATCCCATACTGGGAAAAGATATAGCACCATCCTGAGCTTACCCCAGTTTGACCCTATTTCTTTAACAATAACAAAAAACGAGTGATCAGTTTTCTGTGTCTTAATTCCCTCAATATACTTGTAAAAAACTGTAATTATTCAATCTTTTTCAGATTAACAAATCATTCTATTCATCTCCCATGGATATCATTTTTTAGCCATCAATCACTTCTGGATTTTTCTGCTATCACTAAATTTGTTAAAAGGCTATTGGCAGCAAAATCATAAGTGTAGATTCCCAGGCCATTTATCAGACCTAATGAGTAAAATAGTTTAGAGACAGAACTGCTATGCAGATCAAAATTTGAGAACCATTGTTTTAAGGGGTTCCAAATAATTAATTGACTATGTTTTTAGCAACGGTTTTAGCTCCTCAGTGTAAAGGACATATTACCAATTTATAAATAAATCATATATTCTAATCCTTCCAAGTATCATTTACTTATACTAAAAAATTGTTTAGTTACTATTAAAATTACTGAATTAAGAGATTAGTAGTTAGTTTTGACATATTTCCTAAATGAAATATGCTAAGAAAAACATGATCCAAAACTTTTTATTCTTTTTTAAATTTAGAAATCTTGGACAGTCTTTTTCTCTTAATGTGTGAGATTCTAAAAACCATGGGGACATTATTTTTTAGGAAGAAACGATGGCATCCAGCCTCTGTAATCTTATTGGTATTAACTGGCACCAATACACTAAGTCTTTAAGGAACAACACACAGTAGTAGAACTCTCCGTATTTTGTTCTAACTTGTTATTATTAGTAGTAGCAGCAGTACTGGGGATCAAACTCATGAACTTGCACTTCCTAGGCAGGTGCTTATGCCCTGGCCCTGTTCTAACTTATTTAAATTAAATAGTCTACCTGGAAACCAAGTGAAAGCTCCTAAATAATTTCTGACATGAGTTTGAATTTTTCATCTGATTCATAGTGAGTGCTTATAACCCTACAACCATTATGGAAAATTAATTATATATAAGGACCAAGAACTCTAGAAATAAAAATGCAGAGGATGGAAATTGAATTGTCATCTTTCTTACACCTCATGACATAGTCTGATGGAATTCAAAAACATAGGTCACTAAAATAATATTTTAAGAAGATCTTTAGTATATACTTTTTTTTCAATACCTATATATCCCATTATAGCGATGAATTACATAACATGCACAAAGAATATTTTACTTGTGATTATGAGGTTGCTTCCAAATGTCACACTTTAGTCAAGTGAAAACACTCTAAACCTCTAAGTTTCTAATGCTTTTGACTTAGGGACTCAATTAGAATCTCATGAGCGTATGCCCTGGAAATCTGCATTTATAACGTTAAGCATTTATTATTACCCACATCACTGCTAGCATCCTGACAAGGGTGCCGACTTCTTTACTGTCTATGAGATCCAGATCCTTCAAGATGTCACACTTCATCCTGTCTTAGAGTGTTTATCAGCAACTGACAATTAGGACCCATAAACACAAATTAAAGAGGGGATGAATTTTGCCCCTTTTTATTTATTTTGGTGGTACTGGGGATGGAACACAGGGCCTTGCATGTGCTAGAAAGTGCTATGCTACTGAGCTATATCCCTGGCCCTGTCCTATGTTAGCCATTATTTTTGATGTAGAAACTTACAGGGTAGTGATAATATTCGGCTACAGTTGTCTTATATCACCTGGGAAAATTTAATGATGATTCCAACTTTCTCACTTTTCTGAATCACTAATGGGCAAACATTTTGTATATTCTAATGCAAACATGGAAAGAAAGCGTGCATAACACACTAGGGGACTTTGAACAGAAGATTCTGCAGGAGCCCTGTTTATGTAGGGTTTTTGTTACCGTTTTTGTTTAATCAGTACTATATAATTCATTTCCAAGGAGTAGGCACACAAATCTTGCTGTAATTTAAACAATGGACCCACAATTAGTTTGTTAATCTCAGCTGGTTCTTGTAAGAAGGGAGCAATTATACACGATGCCATCCAAGGACCATTAGGTGCCGTAACCCTGAACACACATTCCATTCTGTGCTCCTGTATTTCTCCTTCACTTTGGTGTCTTTTTTTTTTGGGGGGGGTGTTCATTGTTATTGCCATCACAATAACTTAAACATGTTCATCTAACAATACTTTAATATTCTACACATTTCCAAGTTCTTTATGTAACCAAAATTTGACTTCAAAATAAACTCCATGAAGATGAAGATTACTTTAAGATTCTAAACTGTGTGCATGAAATGTTCATAGATTTGGGTTGGAAACAATAATTATCATGGCTTAAATTTTGATATAATACAAACCCAAACCATGTCCTTGTGTTTAATTCATCAGTGATTCTACAATAGCAAGAAAGATTACTATGGAAACAACGCAGCATTAATCTGGTAAAACTAGCCAAACTTTAGAGCTAAACACCAGGTAGGGAAAGTTAAAGTTCTTTTCTATCAGCTATTGATTGATGCATAGTGAATTAAATTTAGCAGATAGAAATAATGAACACTTACTGTCCCACAGTTTTCCAGGGTTAGGAATCTCAGAGGAGCCAATTAGGTAGTTTGAGCTGAGGATCTACAAGGCTGCATGGAGTTGTCAGTGAAGACTGAAGTTATTCCAAGCCTCTGCTGGAAATCACTCACGTGCCTTGCACTGGCGTCCCCCAGGGCAAATGACTGGAGAGGGTGACAGAGGGCACACATATTTGGATCCAGTCTTTATAACCAAACTGCCTTAGTTACTTTTTATTCGTTGCTGATACAAAATACCTGATGCCCAAAGTTGGGAAAGGAAAGGTTTATTTCTTACAGTTTTTGGAGGTTTCAGTCCATACTCAGTTGGCTCCAAGGCAGGACGGCATGGCGGGCTGCAGTTCATGGCGGCTGCAAACAGGAAGCAGAAACCGGCAAGAGAGAGAGAGAGACAGCCTTCTGACTGCCATTACATCACATCCTGGCTCCACCCCCTAGGCTCCATCCAATCACTAGTCAATGAACCAGTCACAAATGTACATTGCAAATACACGAGACCTGGGGGCCACCGACATAAACCATGACACAAACCTTGGAAGTGACATAATTCTTGCCAGAAGTTATTCAATAGGAGTGAGTCAGTATTTCCAGCCCACACTGAATGGGAGGGAATTCACAAGGGAATGAGTACCAGGAAAGGAGGGCATCACTAGGGGCCATCTTAGTGGCTGCCTACTACAAGTATCTTTACTGCAGGAATTTAAAAAGTACAGTCATGCACCACTTGACAGTAGGAATGTATTCTGGCAAATACATCATTAGGCAATTTTGACACCGTGTGAATATCGGAGTGGATTTAGCCAAACCTAGATGGTGGAGCCTCCTACACACCTGGGCTATACGGTGTCTACCTTTGTTTATGCAGTCTGCCATTAACCAAGTCAGAATTTTGTAGCATACGACAATATGTATATACATTTTTTTTTTCTGGGATTGGAGATTACACCTAGGCCTTTGCACTGAGCTACATTTCCAGCCTTTTCTTTTTCTCTTTCTCTTCCTCCTCCTCTTCCTCTATCTCTTCCTCCTCCTCCTCCTCCTTCAATGGAGTCTTGCCAAATTGCCAAATTTTCCCAGTTGCGATCAAACATGCAATCCTCTGATTCTACTTCCCAGAGTGCTGGGGTTACCCAGATGCACCATAATGCTCAGCTTGTATGATTGTATTTAGCAAACAATTCATCATTGTGGGATTGTGGGCTGATATAATAAACTATATTTTCAACTGTCTGATCTAGAAGTCCTTCTAAGTGCTTTCATTCTGCCAATTTATATCTATATGTATATATCTCTATACCTATCTATCTGCCTATCTATCTATCATGTTCTAAAAGGTTGATGCTCAAGGTATGATCTTTGGACCAGGGAGTTTTTTAGAAAATTACAATCTCAGGCTGTACCCCAACCCATTTAATTATGAATAACTTCCCTTATTTTGGTGCATACAGTGTCTGACATTAATATAACTACTCAGTTTTCTTGATTGGTATTTATATGGCATCTTTTTCCATTCACTTCTTTTTAATTATATTTCAGGATTTCTTGTATATTGTATAAATAAGCTTAGTTGACAATGTCTACCTTAGCAAGCAGTATCTTCCTTTTAGTTAGGGTGTTGAGGCCTATTTGTTATTGTTTTATGTAATTATAAATATAGGATTTAAATCTAACATATTTTAAATTATTTTTTATTTGTCAATTTATTCTTTACACTGTTCTTATATTCTGGCTTTCCTTTAGATTATTGTATTGTTCCATTTTATCTCTTACTAGTTTATTAGTTACACTTCTTTTTAAAATATTTTAGCATTTGGTCTAAGGTTTGTATCTTTAACTTATTACAGTCTAACTTCAAGTACTATTAAATCATTTTATATATGATGTAAGAACCTCATTATAGTATGCTTCCTTACCCCTCTTTTTATCCTTTGTTGTATTGCTGTCATATATTTTAATTTTAAAGATGTACAAACATCACAACACACTGCAATTTCTTTTGTGTTAAATAATATCTTTTAAAGTGCTTAATTTCCAAGCTTTATTTTCATTTTTGTCATTTCTGGAGCTATTTCTATGTATAGATACAAATTTCCACCTGCCACATATTACTTTCATATAAAGAAGTTCTTTTAACATTTGTTGTAGTGAAAGTCACTGAAAAAGAGGAAAAGCAACATTTGCCTCTGTATTTTGGAAGATACTGTAGCTGGGTATAGAATTCTTGATCAGCAGTATTTTTTCCTTTTACTGTTTCAGAGATGTCACTCCATAGCCTCACCTTACATGGTTTTTGTCAAAGTGGTTTTTTAATAAAACTTCTTTATAGATGTTTACTAAGGGTCTACCACGCGAATATTGTAAATATCTACTATTTTGCAGTCTGCTCTTTTATTACCCTACTGATTCATCTGTAGCAAAACATAGCCATCACTCAACAATCTACTCCTTCTAGTCACTTTCCACAGTGTTATCCAAAGTTAAACCAAATCAAAAAGAACGTGGCTAGGTAAAAAAGCTGTCTTGCAAGAGCCAATGCATACATCGCTATGGCAAGTGAGGGAAGAACTGAGTCAGGAAATGCTATTCCTCTGGAGACAGCCTGCAAAGGCGACCCATGGCTTATTTTTAAAAAATTATCTCCCTGGAGATAAGGAAACTTCTGAACTTTAAAAAGTCATATACGGTATTCACAGGGAGCCAAGGCCATAAGGGCAGTTGGCTAAACCCTCCTTTAGGTCAGTGAAAGCCTACTGCATCCTGTTCAGACCTTCAGGAAAAATGAGGCTGAACTATTTTTAAGAGGATGGTTTATTGTATTGGATTATCTAAGGGATCTCTGTAGAAGGCCAGAATTACAGAACAGAAGACGACATTTTGTCCTCAAGTATGGAATATTAAATCACACTAATGGGTTTCTGGAGCCTGAGGTCTGTTCTTAAACTATCCTAATTATCAATCTTAGGACTAAACACTTCTTTATGTATTTTTAATTCAATCTAATTTTGAGACCTGACTGTTATATTAGTGAAGGAACATCTTCCAGCCGCTTTGTCCTTTGAAATGTTTACTTAGGGGTTTACCCCTACAAGCCATGTATTTTAAGCAACCCAGTTTCCTGTTTGTTATTGTTACCAAAGAGGGGGATGAAATAGGTGAAACAAAGACACTGGCTTTTATTGATAAAACAGTGGCTTGCTCCAGAACGGCCTCGCCTTCCTGGCTGTCACTCACCGAAGCCCCCACCCAAGCCCATGTATCTCAGTCACACGCAAGTTTCAGGACCGTCTCACAGGCGCACCTTCTCCCTCAAGCCCGCCTAGAACCACACAGCCTCCGGGGCGAGGCGGAGCCTAGCAGAGGACCGGACGATTCCGCAGGAAGAAGACCCAGCCGGGAGGTGGGCGGGGCGATACCGTGAGGGGCGGGGCGACGCCGGGAGGAGGGCCGAGTGAGACTGGGAGGGGCGGGGAGAGGCTGTAAGAAGGCAAGGCGATGCCGCGAGGGGGCGGGCACTCAGGCAGTCCCCGCCCCCTTCCCCGCCCCCGCCCGAGGACGGCTCCTCAGGGTCTTCCCGCGCGCACCGCTCCATTTCCGCCGCCACCTGGCGGCCGCCAGGAAGGCGCCCAGCCGAGCCGGGCGGTGTGGTGGCCACCGCCGCCGGGGATGTGGTGGCTACTGCTCTGGCTGCTGCCAGCGGGCGCTTTGCGCGGGGAGGACGCGGCGCTCTCAGGTAACGGGGCCCCCGCGGCCCCCAGCGTGTCCGCTGGGTCGGGACCTGCTGGGTCCTAGGCCTGAAAGTGCAGAGCAGGCCACGTCCCGGTTTCCCCGAAGCCTCCTGGGCACAGAGCCGCTTTGATTTGTACAGAGTCCCGCAGGCGTCAGGGCTCCCCGACCCCGCCTCGGGGCTCCTCTTCCTGCAGTTAGTGACCGGGCATTCGTCACCCGGCGTGATGGACTGGGGGACGGCGGGCTCACACCCAGAGTTGGGGGGAAAACTTCCAAAAAGGCCTGGGGTTGCAGCTCATTTGGAAGACCCTGGGTTCCATCCCCCAGCACCACAACAAAAATCCCATCATATGGCGTATTCTTATCCTTACCGTACAGCTGTTCCTGGAAACTCAGGTCTGGGGAGGGGAAGGGTCCCCTGCCCCAGACTGGCTGCTGTGGCCTTGGGTAAGTCGTCACCTGCGTGGCCCTGTGTGGACTTGCACCCACGCCGCCAGCATCTTGTGTGCATGAACTGGTCGCTGCTCCTGGTGGCCTTCGGAGCCAGCACCCACAGGCGATCCCAAGGGGAAGTCCGAAAACTAATTCTGACTCCAAAACTGCTTGTGACTTGCTATCAGTTTCATATCCTCTGTTCTTTCAGTTTCCTGCCCATGACACCCTTTAAAGGATTTCTTGATCACACTCTGCACCGCCTTCCTTCACTATGTCGGCCACTCCTGGTTGCAAGGGAGGCTACCAAGGGGGTGTTTATCTGGAACCGGCCTTCCCTCATAAAGCCAGGAGGATTCCTTGGATTCCTGGAAGGGATCTAAGGATGAAGGAGAGAATGGTTGTTAGTAGGCAGTTACCAAATTCACCCTGCCACAGCTGCGGACTCAGAGATACCTTGCAGTGAGTTCCACCTTGGGGAACTGACTGTCCCAGCTTTCACTGAGCATGTACTGGGTGTTTATATGCCAGACAGTGTTAAAAGTGCTTCAACTGCATTATCAATAGTATTCAGTAAGCCTAGAAGCTCAATAGGCAGGTAAGGGTTGTATACCCATTTTACAGATTAGAAAACAAAGGCTTAGTAGTAAGAAATGTAACAGGTACATACTGCTGAAAAAAAGTAAGCACCAGTCTGCCTAAGGGGAAGGGGTTTTGGGTATGGGAGCAGTCAGAAGATTAGAAATAGTCCTGCCAACACCCAGAACTTCAGGCTCTAGTTTAGTCACTATATTCAGGCACTGGGTATATAGCCTTGGCCCTGGCTCATAGTCTTTATAGACCAGGAAACAAAAGTTATTGCTGAATAATATCCAGTATTTTCTAGTTGCCTCAGAGAACCCAGCGTTCTTCAGGTTTCTGTATTATCACACTTCATAGTAATGATACTCAGTTTTGTTAACTGGAGACATGCATAAATGTTTACCAGGGCTCCCTTTCTGCCTGAGACACTGATGCCTACTGAGTTCCCATCCACAGCTTAGAAAAACAGCAACTTCTGTGCCCTAAGTGAGGCTGGCATTGCAAATAGCCTAGGAAGCACCCTTGTCCAGTAGTGCACAAGTGCCACCATGTTGGGACTGTTGGATTAGACCAGGCCAGAGAATGACTGCTTCTCTGAAGCTGACGTATGAGGAGACAAGATAGTTGGTACAGTCGATGCACCATCCACAGGGAATACTTCTGTTCCAAGACCCCAGTGGATGCCACAGCCTCGGTGCTGAACCCTGTGTGTACTGCTTTTCTGTACCACACACCGAGGGTAAAGTTCATTGGAAATTAGGCACAGTAAGAGAACAGCAATAATACCTAATAGTAGAACAATTACAACAATATGCTGCAATAAATTATTGAAACTTACGAGTTGTGTATCTCTGGAATTTTCTATTTAGTATTTCCCAGACCCTGGTGACTGAAGCCTCAGAGAGCAGAACTGCAGATGAGGCAGGGCTACTGTACTTCTGTCCTTCCTTAAAGTAGGGCATTGATCACAGAAGCGGCTCAGCGGAGACAGGACACAGGGCCCTTCCTGTTGTGAAGTTCCATCTTGGGGATACACACCCTTCCGTGGCATGGAGGACATCCTGTCACCCTCTTTGGAGGAAAGACAGGCAGTTTGCACAGGAAACACAGGTGGCTCCCTTGCTGAGAGGAAGAGAAACCTCAAACTGAGCATTACTGTAATTTGTCATCATTGGGCAAGGTCCCCTGTGATGAGGTTCCAGTCACAAAGAGGTTTCCCAGGCTTGTCCTATAGCAATAGGTCATTTCAGTTTCACAGCTTTCCGTGGCGGAGTATCTCTCCTGGAAGTCAAAACCAGACCCGAATGTGACAACCTCACTTCCACTCCCATGTCTTAAAGGAAGAAAAATCAACAACAAACAAGCAAACAAATTTGGGTTAGTAGAATAGAGAAGTTACCTTTGTACTACACCTTTAAAAATAAGCAAATTTACAAAAGAACACCATCTAGGACCAATTGGTTGCCTTTGAACACCCACAAGGGAAGGTTTGTTTATGGTTTTTGTTTTCCTTCTCCTCTTCCTCTTCCTCCATTACAGGTCAGAAGGAGAAAATAGTGTAATAATAAGTACTTACATTCTTATTTTGTCGTGGTTTAATTTGAGTATAGTTTTCTTTCAGAGAAATATTGGTGACACTTTTGTTTAGGAGGTAGTAGATTTGAGATGTGTTAGTGCTTTTTGTTTTTAGATTATTCTGTCAGTTTTAAGTACTACCTGCTTTTTTCTAAAGTTTTGACTGAATAGTTTTATTATATGTATGACCAAAATCTTTAAATATATACTTTTACTAATGACATTTACTAATGAGTGACAAAAATAATTACAGTGGAGTTATTTGCTTATTTTGTTGTTTTTTGGGTGGACAGGGTCTTACTATGTAGTTCAAGTTGGCCCTGCACTTCCTATGTAGCCTAGACTAGCCTTGAATTCACAGTGATCCTCCTGCCTCAGCCTTCAGACTACTGGGATTACAGGTATGTACCCCATGCCTGGCTCAGAAGAGTAATTTTGAATTTAACTTGTTACTTAAAGTACCTGATATGTAGCTGACCCTCAGTTGGCCCTTGAAACCTGAGTGCTAACCTCCATATGTGCTATGTTTTAATGTACACACATACCTGCAAACAAGTTTAATTTATAAATTAGGTATAGAGGTTAGCAATGAAAACTAGTAAGATAAAAACTAACAAAACAATTATAACAATATACTATGATAAGTTACTTTAAACTTATGAATTATCTCTAGAATTTCCCGTTAATATTTTTGGACATGGTTGAGCATAGGCGAGTGAGACTGTAGAAAGTGAAGCCACAGTAAAGGGGGGACTCTTGCAGTCCTACAGTTAGCATAGTTGGATATTTATAAATTGAACCAAGGGTGCTGGTCACTGGTTTGGGTCCCACAGCAATGCAGGTAGTTAAGGCCTCCTGTACGGTAGACACAGCTACCCAGAAGTGCATGTTGTCCAGAAGTCAAGTTTCTCAGAAGGACCAAGAGAAGCTTTCTCCACATCTCTCTCCTGACCCAATTGAGCTTGAGGGTGTTAACACCTTGGTTATGGAACCCAGAGGGTGAGGAGACGATTCAGTCCCAAGTGGGAGCAGTGGCTTTCCCCAGGCAGTCTTGTTCCCTCTGCCCAAACGAGTGATTGTCACTGCACTTTTATAAATTCTGAGAAATCGTTTTCATTTTCTGGATCCTGTTATGTGGGTGTTGTTGGGATGTATCTTGAATTCACCCTCAGTTGCCTGCAGGAGGTTCCTCGTAGCAGGAAATTGAGGGCTGCATGAGAGAGTGAGCTTCTAGGCCTTCCGTATCATAGCTTCTTCAGGGACAGAGGTTAAATAAACAGTCAAACTGGCGGTGTTGTCTGCTTCCATCCTCAGTTGGACAGAGAGTGGTCTCTACAAGATTACTGAAAGGAGGAGTAGAAAGCCTAGGAATGATAGGACTCTTGTCATCATTCCAAGTGGAGAGACCTGATAGGACAGCAGTGGGCCGACCTGATAGCAATCTTGTCACAAGCTGCCATCTCAAGTCTTGTCCAATTAGTTCATGGCTTACAGTTTTCATGAATTCACTGGGGTTAAGCTTGTGCCACTTTGTGGCTGATGGAGTTTCTGGTCTCTTAGGTATCTCGGAATCCTTATGTGGGTTGTGATGCATTCACCTCAGGAGAGGCGATAAGAAAAGAGGGCAGCCAGAGGACAGTGCAAAACACTGACGTCCATCTGTGCTGTCCTGTGTGTTGTGTAAATTCTGCGTCAGCTTCTCCTTGGGACTCAGAGGGCACACTGGACAGTTCCACTGGACAGGGGCCACTCGTGGCAACATGCTTTTAGCATTGTGTCTGTGGTGGGCTGTGGTCAGGGTGACCGCCCTCCGTGTTTTCTTCCCGTGATCTGCTTGAAGACTGAGGAGCAGTTCAGAACAGGTCCTTTCCCTCTAGCCAAGAGACCCTTTGGAGCTGATCATAGTCCTTGCTCCTGTATCCAGTGCAGAGCAGGAAGGTGGTCCCTGGCCAAGGGCTCTGCAGGGTCCCAGGCTCAGCCCTCTCCTTAAGAGCTCACAGGTGATGAGGTAGAGGAAGAAACCTGAGCCTTTACCTGGCTGGTGTGTGGGCTCTGCAGGGGGTGGCAGTGGCCCAGGCCCAGGGGAGTCCTGTTGGATCAGGAGGGTTGAAGGGCTGCACTGTGGCTCATCCTCTTCTGTGCTCACTGGTACTGATGGGGCTCTTAGCAGAACTGGTTGGGTTTTCACTGGCTGGGCTACATTTGCTCTTGGAGCCCTTGAATCCTCCTGAAGTTCCACATAATCACAGATGACAGACGTGTGAATGCTGTGGGATATACCAGTGAACATGCAGTGTCCCTGACTACAAGATCGGCCACCTCTGAAAAAGTCCCGCCTATGACCACATGAGGCTTTGGAGGGACATCTAGACACAGCCATAACAGTGGACTGAACTTTGTAATAAGAAGTCTTTTCCATTTAGTCGTGGGACTGTCTTCGATACTTGGAACTTCTGCATTAACAGAGCACGCAGTTTAAGCAGGTACAGTGTCTGAATTGGAGACAGTGCCTCTCAGTGATGAAGCCACATTTATCTTGCACTTAGGTTATAGTCATGGCCTTATAGCTGGTCGCCCTGCTTGTGGAAGTGCCCCATAGCAGATGTGTTTGCCCCCATGTCACCTCAGCGGGACCCTTCTGACCCAATGAACTCGCTCATCCCAATGTGGTCACCTGCTGTCTGCCAACCCTGCTTTTTTCTGTCTTCATGTTACTTGTGAATTTATGAACTTCTGTGGCCATTGACTTGGTCCTTCTAGTAGCAGGGGCCCTGTCGAGACCCATAAGAAAAGCCCCCCGCACTGAACTCACACACAGGATACCAGTGCTGGCTGGAAGTGAGCATTCCTGTAATGTCCTGGGACTGATGGGGCCATGGACCTGAAACCTCATGCCCTTCACATGTCCTGCTGGAATGCGCACGTGCTCCTTTCCTGTGTGGTCAAGGGCTCCAGGGCCCACATTTTCAAGGCTAGGTGTGCCACATAGCCCTGGCTCCTGCCCAGAGTGTCACAGCAGGACCAGGATGTGGTGGCTGGCCAAGCCGCCCCTTCCCTGCCCTGCCACTCCCCACGTGTTCTCACATGTGCTCAAGCTTTTCAGGGTTCTCATTCTTTTCTGCAGGTACCGCCCACCCCTTGGTGCCCAGGACTGCTCTTCCCCACCTTGCCCTTGGTGGGGAATTGAGTGTGTCTCAGGCCCAGGAGCATCTCGGGTGGGCTGGTGGGCGTGTTCTGCTCTAGGCACGGATTCTGTGGTCTACACTGGACTCTTGAACATAGACCATACTGGGGTGCATTTTTAATTTTCAGCATCCTGTGTTTAACAGAGAGCCTCTCGAGTGCCTTCTTTCAGTGCTTTGAAACCTGGCTCCTAACCTAGATTCTTGTATTTACATCTCACATTCTCCGGCCTAAAACTTGAGGCATTTTTAAACAGATGCTTTTCCTCACAACGATAGGAGTGGAGATGGAAGGATGTGACTGTCACAGTGGCATAGCCTGTGTCCTCGGGGAACTCTGCTTTGTGTAGCCTCTTGGAGTCCTGACGCTCAGGCAGCTGAGTTTTGGGATGGCTCCCTTCCCCAGCCTGCTGCACTGTTCTCCAGGTCTGTGCTAAGGTTGTTTCAGTTTCACACAGGTACTCGGCTCATTCAGTACTGCCCCCTAAGTGGATGTGATTGCTGATCAGTTACTGCTGGTTACCCAGTCATTCCCCCACCCACCCATCCTTTGATGTAGCACGACCTTCTACCTTTTGTCTCAGGTTTTCTCTAGAAATAGCTGATCATACTTTCCATAGAGGAGTTGGCAATTGTGCATAAGGCCCATTTCTCTGGGTTCCCATGAATGTTTTCTGTTCCTGCTTCCTATTTGAGAGATTTCCTGTCTGAGAGACTATTTTGGATTCAGAATAACTTATTTCATTTTAAATCCAAATATAGCAGTGGTCACCAAAGAAAGTGAACCCTTTTAGTTTTTAATTTTTGTGGCATTTACCACATCAACTTTCTGTAATAGAGCACCTGGTTCTGTCATATGTATTGTGCTGTATTTTATATATAATAATCCCATAGTATATGTAATACGCATATTTGTACCTATACACTCACACAGTATTTATATATCTCTAGCCATCTCCAGCCGTTGCTCCAGTGCTATAGACTGATCTGTCTTCATTTAGTCCTGCCAGTGAAAACAGGGTGCACATAATGTCCAAGCTGAGCTCATCTCTTGCTCCCTAACAAACATGCTTTTTCCCTGGTATTTCTTTTCTGGGTGAAGGGCTCACTCACTGTCTCTCTGACTCACTATCTCTCCACTCGCCAGGAACTTTCATACCATTTCCTACCCTCCTTCGTCAGATGAATTCCCAAAACCTGTTGACTTTATGTCCAGAGGGCTCTTGAGTCTGCTCTTTCTCCCGCTCGCTTAGTTCCTAGCTCCTCTTGCCCTTGCAGGCCTAGAGCGGTTCCAAGTTTCCTGCCACGTTGTAGGGGATTTCCTGGTGCCTTATCACTGTTACCTTCCCTCTGCCCACAGCTTTCCTGATCTTCTCAGTGAAGCCCTTTTGCAAGTCAGCACTGTCCCGCAGGGGCTCTGATACATCCCTGTAACCCTGCAGCACCTGCTGTCAGGATGAAGTCCGCAGTACTGACATAGGAGCAACCGCTGCTTATGTGTCCAGCTGCACGTGTGAGTGGTCGGTCTCCCTGCACTCCATCCGTGATCCCTCATCAGTGCAACAGTCATGTGGTCCTAAACTGAACCACTCCCATGAGTCTCTCATCTGCGTGACTTTGTACACATGTGCCACCCTCCAGCCCTGACTGTTCCCTGGCCTCCATCTTACTCTTCAGTCTCCCATCCTCATTTCATCTTTTCTGAGAAGCTGCTCTCAAGCCCTAGCCTCCGTAAGACAGGCTTGTTCTCTGTGACCTTATTGTGCCCTCCGTATGTCACAAGTGTTGACACTAGGCATATTTTCTGTGTGGCTCTTGTTGGATTGGGAAGACTAAAGGAATACAATTACCATGTAGAAGAATTGACTAGTCACAGAATGTCAAAACTGCTGCTATCCCACTTTGGAAAAAAAATTTTAAGAGTCTAGGTAATATCCTAAATCAGATATTTAGGAAATTTTTTTTTCTGTCTTTCAGTTTCAAGATGTAAAGATCTGAAGGAAATGGATTTCATTAAAGCGTTTAGGTCAGACTGTTACTGCTACAACCAAAATTCTCAAATATACTGGACATATATGTGGTCAACTCTGCAGGTAAGGCCTAATTTGAATCATGTCTTAAGGACAGGAAATGAAAATACACCATTTCAAGAATAAAAAGTACATATGGCATGCCATGTGGCTGAGTATCAGGATGCAAGCTGACGTCTGGCACACACAGTAGCTGGAGGAGGGGTGATGTGGACAGAGACATCCACGCGCCCCTCCGGCGCTTCCGAGACTGCGCCAAGTGAATACACCGTCTAAGTGAGTGCAGTGTGGCGGGTTATGGTATTAAAGGAAAGGTCAGAGCGAGTGGTTCTCATTGAAAAGGTAATATTTAAGAAAGTTCAACAAAGTGAGTTAGCCAGAAATGTGTGGGGAATGCGTGCTCCAGGCTGGGGGGACAAGAGGAGTGTTGTTATCAGGAGGCACATGATGTTGATTTGTACCATTACCAATAATGTATACCTCTTTTGGGGGGGTTTGGAGGGGTACCAGAAATCAAACTCAGGATCTTGTGCTTGCCAGGCAGGTGCGATGCTGCTGAGCTACGCCCGTGGCTCTGTATACCGCCTTAATCATTCAGCGCAGTGTCATGTCCTTCTTCTTTAAAGTTACTACCATTTTCTCTCAAAGAATGAATACTTTGAAAGGATAATTTCTAACTATAGATACTCTATTCCCCTAGTGACTTCTACCCTGTAGTTTATAATGCACTGACGATATTTTCTTAATCAGTTATCATGATGTTTATCAATTGGTAATTTTCTTGTTCACTCATCTTTGTACATTCATTGGCATTCACTAGGGAAGAGTTTTTTCCTCCTTCTATTTATTAATTACTTTCTTGTTACCTACATAGCCTTGTGAACTTCCAGTTCATTCAGTGGAATATAAACCATTACTCTTGTTAATTATTTTGGTACTCAGATTGTCCCAGATTTGGGACCAGCTCTCTGTCCCTGTAACTTGTGTCCACCAGTTTCCTAGACTCGACCCTGCAGTCCTAAATTCTACATCTTCCCAAGGGACATTCAGCATGAGGTGTGTTGATCGCTACTAGGATATCATTATCATGCACACACACACACACACACACACACACCCATACACCCATACTCCTGTACATACATCTGTTTCTCTCTGCTTGTTTACAGTCATGAGTTCTGATATCTCCAACACCACAAGGTTCATTCTAGCCTTTAGTTTTCTATATTTGTCATTTGCCACCATCCTCAGTATATTTATTTGCCTAATATGGGAATCTGTTGAGAGTAGTTTCAAAATTGCTAAGTCCTACTGTTGCAAAAAACAAAGCTAGGAACAGGAGCCTGATACTTGTTTATAGTGTTTTATCTATAAAATAGCAGGTTGAAGACAGAGAGTCTTAAGTTCTTGGCTCAAGAGTTGTCGGGTTAATTCATTCCCATCCACCCCCTTCAGCATAGCTATATCATTCATTCAAAATACTGTTTGTTTTGTGAGTTTTCATTTCAGAATTTATGCCCATTGTGGTTGATTTTACTATTATTTTTGAGTGTGTGCAACATGTATATGCCTTTAAAGTCAAAGCTTTTCACAAAAGTATTTCCAGAGAAAGAAGTACCACTTCCCCAGTTCCCAGGCCCTTCTTTTTTGCTTGTGGGACTAGGAATCAAACTCACGACCTTGTGCTTGGCAGGCAGGCACTATGCCACTGAGCTGTATCCCCAGCCTCCCAGGCCCTTCTTTTGTTCCCACCTACCCCTTGTAGACAATCATACCTTAGCTCTTGATACATTCCCAGTGTTTCTTTACAAAAGTAAGCAGCATTGTATCTTTATAGATAGTACTTAAAACCCTAAGACTAAGGGATAAGGTTAGATGAAGAAGAGGACTGTTATTTTTTTCATCACTATAATGAAATACCTGAAGCAAGCTTGCTCTATAAAGAAAAGAGGTTTACTTGGCACATCATTCTGGAGGCTAAAAGTCCGCACAGCATGGCCCAGACTCTTGTGAGGACTCCCATAGACTGCATCACCTCACGGTGGATGGCAGAGGCAGGAGCACATGTGAAACAGGGAGCCAGGGAGATTCAAGGGTTAGGCTCATTCTTCTAATTGCTCGCGTGGAGAAAGCTGCACCTGTCCTGTGATCTGAGGATCCCCCATCAGGCCTGCTGTCTTAAAGATGCCACTACCACTCAACACTGCCACCCTGGGGACCATGCTCCCACCATAGCCAGGTGGCAGCCAGGAGTGATGGCTGAGCCTGGGTCAGTTAGGCCTAAGGAGGGAGCCAGCAAGAAACAGAAGGAGCAAGAAGTGAAAGTCCTGGAAGAAAGTGTAACTGAGAGAACTGAGTGACCAGCAAATTAACTCACCATGCAGTGTGCAGCACAGAGGCGCACGGTGACTGGTCAGGACAGCCCACTGGGTAAAAGACTGTCAAAAGTGCACCAAGGAGAGAATGGGGGGAGAGGAACTGAAGACCACAGATACGGGCAGCTTAAAATGGAATTGTATTGTAGTGAGAAGCACAGATTCAGGAGCTAGCAATGGGAAAGGGGAGTTCTTAGAAGATGGTTGTTGTTTCAAATAGGAAAATATAGGCATGATCTAGTAGAAGTGCTGGTGAGATGTATTTGAGAGAGCGAGGTGGCCATTGGGGTCTGCCTTGAGTGGAGCATTTCATTTCCTCTGTGGCAGAGAGCCCGTAGCTGCAGATGCTGCCAGGCAGGTGGCTCTGGGCAGAGGAGCAGGGCGACATTGATGGCTGAGGAAGATCATCGGCTGAAAGTGAGGATGGGGAGCTGCTGGCGTCTTTGGGGAGTCATCTGTGGAGGAGGGTAGATGAGTGGATGAGTAAGAACATGGGGTATGGATGACTGCACTTCCAGGTCCCACTTCGGGCTCACTGCCACGGATTTGAAGCGAGTCCACCACGTGTGTCTCCATGGATCTGCTGGCACAAATACATCTCTTTTTCAAGAGAAAGCAATGAGTCATGGTCGGCTTATGTTGATCATGGAATTTGGCTAGATAGAAGGGTCTGAGGACATCGAGGGGTTGCGGAGCAGGGGAAAGATGTTCTGATCCCTGGTGGGGGGCCAGGGTACTAAGGCGACATGCTAGAAAGATAGCAGGTGGTGTGTAGGGGCCACAGTGTGCAAGGTGGGTCCAAAGTACAGCTACGAGAGCGATTAGCTGAGGGGGGATGGAATACACGAGTGCACTAAGAGGGAGGACCTGAAACTGAGGGACCCTTACGTAGCTCTTGGCCACAGTGATTTGGCAAAAGAGATACATGTTAGTCACTTCCCTGTTTTTGGGACAAAATAACCCAACACCCACCATTTAAGGGAGGAGAAGTTTATTTGGCTCAAGATTTCAGATGATTTAGCCCATGGTCAACTGGCTCCAAGGCAGAAACAGTGTGGCAGAAGGATGTGGCAGGTAGGAAGCAGAGAGGAAACGGAGGAGCCAGGAACAAGACTATACTCTTCCAGGTCACACTCCCGGAGACCTACCTCTTCCGACCAGACCCTGCCTCCTAATAGCACATTCAGTTAGGGACTCATCAGTGTGTGAATCATCACCATGATCCGTCACCTTCAAGATGCATGAGACTTTGGGGATATACAAGAGTTAAGGCAACTACAACTCAGGAGAAGAAGCATCCATTTTCAAAGGTGTTTGTAGTCCAGTGTGTGTTTGGACTACAAGTAGGTATATAGGACCCACCTCTAGAACCAGTACATGACTGTGTATATATATGTGTGTCCTTCCCTCAGCTAGTCTTAGGTTCTCTTTCTCCCTCTGCTCACCTTTTAAAGAAGTGTATGAAAAGTTTTACTTTGGTGTTTATGGATTTGTTTGTTGTTTTGTAGGTGAACGTTACCAGTCCAATCCTCCTTAATATTGTATATATCACAGAACAGCATAATTGCCAGTATCCAGAAACAATTCTGTCTGTTATCAAATGTATAATTTATAACTTTTGGACACCAAAGGAGTCTGATAAAATAACCATAACCATCAGTCCATACAAGGAGACTGTGTGCTTCACTGTGAACTCCATCAAGAAGACATTTGTCTATACTATCAGTGTGAATCGAAACAGTAAGTCTGTTTTTATTATACCTCACTTCCTGAATTAAGTTTTTCTGGAATGAGCTGTCTCTTCTTTTACCACTGTTATATTGACACAAAATATTTGTTATGTGTATCTTTTTTTACTCCAGTTGTGGATTTCAAGCTCTTCCTTGTGTTTGTGGCAGGCATTGTCCTTTACTTTTATGCAAAGACCTTGAGCCAGTAAGTATTCATTTTTGCATTCTTAACTTTGTGGTTTCAGAAGGGGATAGGTCATGTTTGACCCTGTGCTAAACATCTGCATACCCCTGTGGAGCTTGTAGTTCCTGCTTTAAGTTTTGAAAACAACAGATCTGAAGAGAGTGTTTGAAAGATCTGTAAAGACGGCAACAGTTGTTGGTATCGCCTGATGTGTGCACCGTACCTAGGGCTTTCCTGTGCACTATTTTGTGCGTTAATATTTCCATAACAACTGTGTAAGCTGTGTGTCATTGTTCTCCTTGTATTGATGGTTAGAAAGCCAGCACCCAGCTTCACATGAGCGTTTCTCATCAAAGCCAAGCTTCATACTCCTGTTCTGTGATCAGGCTGCTTGCCCTGTTGTGTCAGAGGTAGCTCCAATAGAGAAGATTGGACGTCACACATATCTGCCTCTTAGATAAGCATGTTATTCTGATGTTTTGTTGCTTGCCATTTTCCTCATGAAAAAATCATTCTAATATTTTACTTCTTCACTTGTTCATGCTAGTTAATAGCCAGCATCTGTCAGCTGTTCTTGTCAGTGCTCATCTTTGTGCTCTTCCTAACAGCATAGTCAAGCGTGTCAAATGGCTGGGCCTCTTCCCAGAGCTGATCAGCCTGACAGTGTGTGCAGTACATGGTAGTAAGAGCAGAGCTGGACTGTGCCATCCTGGCCTCCAGTTAGCATATACTCACCCGAAGGGTATGTGGGGTACTGGGACCCTGCCAGGGTGCCCAACCAGTAAGCTATATCGCTAAATAAAGAGTTTTTTATTTTATAAGAAAAATATTTTCATAACCAAATAATAAGAGAATATAAGTTATTATACTGTGTATCATTATCTTCAAAGTACTCTGTACAAGACATAAACCAAAGATTCTTACAAAGAAAAAACAAAGAGTAACATAAACTTTCTTTTCAATGAACTGAGATAAACTTTTAGTATAAATGAAACAATTAGCATATATATTGAAATAATTTTAAAACAACAGAATATGTAATTTGGGGAATTATTTGAACTTTTATATAAGAAAAAACATGCAATATTTGAACTTGTGTGTATGACTTATTTCACTTAACATGTTGTTGGTGCGTGGCATTGCTTCCCAGGCGGGGATCACCTCCTGGCGAGGCCCCTGGTTCTCTCTCCCCCACAGTCCGCGAATGGCACAGACTCACTGACAGAGGCTTGGGTTGCATCCATTTACCTATAAATGCCTCAAGTTTGTCTTTCTTTATGGCAGCATAGTACTTCATTGTGTATAAATACACCTTTCCTTTAGTCAGTCATCATTCATAGGCATATATGCTATTTCTAAGATAGCTATTACGAAATATGCTGCTATTCACATGGGTGTGCATGTATCCCTGTAATATGATGATCTTAACTTTTTGAGAGAGATACCTAGGAGGAAAATAGCAGGACCAAATAGAATTTCAATGTTCAGATTTTTGAGAAATCTCTGCACAGATTTCCATAGTAGTTGCACTAGTTGATATTCTCACCAACAGTGTAGAAGAATTCCTTTTCGCCCACATTCTCACCAGCATTTTTTTTTTTTTAGATTTTTTTTTAATGATAGCTATTCTTTCTGGAGTATGATGGTAATTCGGTGTAATTTCAATTTGTAAGTTTCTGATCGTAGACCCCTTAAAATCTTTATTTATTTATTCATTCACTTGTTTGTTACTAACTTACCTGGAATTGGATCCTCCTGTCTGAGCCACCAGAGTCGTGTGATTGCAGTTGTGTGCACCATCGCTGATGGGGCGAACAAAGCTGCTTGGTGCTTTAGTTTCCTCTGTAGAGCATTGACGCGGTTGGCTGTGGCTGCGTGTGTGTTTCAGACAGTTGGCTCCACGTGCCAAGTGCTCAGTTATTGTCAGGTCGCATTCTGAATAGGGAAGGCAATGCAGCGTTCAGTTTGGACTTAGTGACAAGGTTTTCACCATACATTCCAAATACTGACTTCAATTTTAAGAACATAAGATGCAATTAGAGTTGCCCTCTGTGTTTTTCTTTCATAGGATTCTTTATGGCTGCCATTGTTGTATCAAATGTGTTCTAGGCAGAAAGTGCCACTTAGCACTTAAACAGTTTTTATCTTCTTATCTTGACAGAAGTGCCATCTTCTATTACTCCTCAGGGACTGTGCTAGGTGTTGTGATGACATCAGTCTTTGTCCTGCTGTTGGTGAAAAGATACATCCCAAAGGTCGGTTACTGGGGGCAGGTGAATCAACATGGAAACCATGACCTCATAGATAGGAAAAACTAGTGGGAATTAATGTAGTTCGCATTAGGCATTTCTTTATTCAATCTTTGGCCTTCACTATACAAATTGACTTTAAAGTGTGTCCACTTTTAATTATTATTATACATAAGCATATCAAATTATTAAATATTGGTGATACAGTTTTTTTTTAATGAATGAGATAGATTCTATATTGAGTAAAAGCTTTTCTCATCTTGGCTGAACTTAAGAATCTTACTTGGGACCTTAATTAACAGCATTGCTACATCTGGGTTTTTCTTCATGATAAATAGTTCTCCAACACACTTTCAATAAAATAAGGTCCTGAACTTAGCTGAAGATAAAGTGTGTTAATTCAAGATGGTAACGTTGCATTTAACGTTGTTAAAGCTTATAGTACCAGCATTACTTTGAGATAAATATGTTCCTTTGACTAGGGCTTCTCCGACTCTAATGTGCATGCCAGCCCCTGGGGATCTTACTGAGGTGCAGCTTCTGGTCTGGAGAGCCTGCATTTCCCACAGTCCCCCGAGCAGGACTGCACTGCTGATTGGAGACCATGCCTTGAGTCGCAAGGGCTGTTGACTTTAGTTCAGTTCAATGCAGAAGTATCTAATACAGAAAAGTTTATTTGTTTGCTTCTATTTTTATAAGACTGACGGAATCAAAAAATATGTCATTTATTTTCTTCCACACACAGTATAGCACCTTTTAGGCTTTAATGGTTGGTTGTTGGTTTGCTTCAGTTTATGGTATATACCAATTGATGGAAGAGCTGAAGTGGCTGTGGTACAGGAACGGAATGTATATATTAGGTAGGTAAATGTTTCTAAAACCGCATTGTATTATGGTGAAGCTGAAAAGTACAACTAGAAGACTTCTTTCAACATGTGTTTCTCTCTAGCATCTAAATGTTCATTTTGAACTAAGGAGAAATGCTATTAAAAGAGCATTTTGCTTATTCTACTCTCATAATTGATGTTTTCAGTTCATTCAGGCTTCATTTTAAACTATTTTTCTATAATCTTTCTTAGTTTTTTCATAGTAATGGCTAGAAGAATAAAAAAGCCACGCATAGTGGTGTATGCTTATGAACCCAATACTCTGTGTGAGGCAGGAGGGTTACATGTTCAAGTACAACCTAGACAAGTTAGCGATTTAGCAAGACCCAGCATCAAAATTAAAAATTAAAAAGGCTGAAGATATAGTCATTGTGAAGGCCCTAGGCTTGATCCCCACTCCTGGAAAAAAAACTGAAAAAAAAATGTGTCCTGTGACAAATGTGCTTCTGAATTGTGGTTAAGCTCTAACCACATCTAACTTGTAAAAATTTCTCAAAAATGTGAGTCTTTCTTTTTTCTTAATTCAATATGAAAGTTAAGAAATTCTAAATTTAAATTGACTAAAAAAAAAAACTTTTCAGAAACAGAGAGGCTAAAAAAAATTCCTTTACCTTGTTTTATGTTACCAAAACAATTTTTTTACAATGGGAAATAATGGACAAGAGAATACTTGAAATCAGACTTGCATATATAAGCACACCACCCCTAAAACAAAAGCAGTTATTTTTTTGTTTTACCTGAAATGTTACACTTTTATCTCTTTCTTCCTCTACACGGCTGCAACTTGAACTTGGGGCCTCAGGCATGCTGGGCAGTCAGTCCTCCAGAGCTGTAACTGCAGCCCCTTAATTCTCTCCTTATGTTAGATACTTTCAAGTTAATTACAGATAACATGGTGCGCGCCTCTAATTGTTTCGATGCATATCTCTAAAACACAAGAACATTCTCTGTATAGTCAAATCATTTCTTGAAACTGGGCCATGTGCTTGCACACACTGTACCGCTAAGCTACAGCCCTTGCCCCACTATTGCATTTTAAAAAATTAATAATTACATGAATCATCTGTTATCCAGCCCATGTTAAAATGTCCCCGTTGTCCTTAATAACTGATTTGAAAAACTAGTCTGTATTATAGAGATATAATTTGCACCCATTGTGTTCTATAAATCTTTTAATCCACAGTAGTTTCTTTTTAAATCATGGTGGTATGCTGAAAAGACCAAGCAAGTTACCTTATATATAGACTGCCCACTTTCTGGAGTCACCCAGAAAGTGGCATCATTTCAGTCATCCCTCTCTCTCACATTTTCAGGTCATTGGGAATTAGGTCTTGAGGTTTGTTTATGTATAATTTATCCCTTTGGGGTAGAATACATAAGACCTTGGCTCACATCTGCAATCATAAGGTACCTCATAGTCACACCATTAGCAATGGTGAACTAAGCTGTAGGTTAGGAGGGTGACTGTCTGATCCCTCCACTGTAAAGTTACATTTTCCATCCGTGACTAGATGCTAAAAAAATGTGAAGTAGGGTTTACAGCAGAGAGTGACATCCACTGTGACTTATTTCTGACCCAAACAACCATGATAACATTTGCCCATCTAGGACACTGGACTAAAAACAGACATATTTATAGGAGACAGGATCAAAAAATACAGTGAATGTTTAAAATTTTTAAAAACTGCTAATGTCTTTAGTTTGGGCTGCCTAGATGTCCTGAGTCAATTCAAAACATTTACTTTTTTAAGGCAAAAGAAATAAAAATGATGCAAAATTTCAAAACAAGATAGTAGGAGAATAAAAATTGTTAATATGTTGTGCATTGTTATCTTCACAGTAGTTGCTTATATTACAGGCATGAAAAATTGATCATACAACATAAGCAAACCTTTCTTTTCAGCAAACTAATAGAAATTAGTAGTATAACTATCTTAATTATCTTGTGTATATATATATATATATATATATATCTATATATATATCTATATATATCTATATATATAGATATATATAGATATATAGATATATATATATAGATATATATAGATATATAGATATATATATATAGATATATATATATATTTCCTTTTCCCTTCTTTTCTGCTTGCCACCATCCCAGTTCCTCTTTCCTTTTGAGCAGTTTCTTCTTATTTCACAATATGTATTATAAATTTTGGATCATGTTTACTTTTTCAACTTCTTATACTAGGGAGGCAATGTGATTTTTATGTATGTGAGTGATTTGTTTCACTAACATATGGTCTCAAGTTGCATCCATTTACCTATAAATGTCTCAAGTTTATCTTTCTTTATGGTTGAGTAGTATTCCATTGTATAAAAGTACTTCTTTTCTATCTGTTCTTTGGTTGATGGGCATTTGAGTTGTTTCCAAGATTTAGCTATGACATTGTGCTGCTATAAACATGGGTGCATGTATAGTGCTGTGATATGATGTTTTACTTTTTCTGGGAAAATACCCAGAAGGAGAATAGCTATGTTGAATAGGACCTCTACTTCTAGTTTTTTTGAGGAGTCTCCACACTGATTTTCACAGTGGTTGCACCAGTCTACACTCCCACCAACAGTGGAAAAGGATTCTTTTTTCCCCATAGCCCCTCTGACATTTGTTATTGGTTGATTTCTTAACCAGTTTTCCCAGCACCATTTATTAAAGAGACTATTTTTGTTCCAGTGAACATGTTTGGTCCCTTTGTCAAAGATAAGGTGGTCGAACATCTTTATAGTTGTCTCTGCATCTTCTAATCTGTTCCATTGACCTTAAGGTCTGGGGCATTTTTTGCCAGTAACATGCTGATTTTATCACAGTAGCTTTGTAATATAATTTAAAGTCAGGGATTGTGATGCTTCCTGCCTTGCCTTTGTTGCCCAGAGTTGCTTTTGCTATTCTAGATCTCTTATGGTTCCAAATGAATTTTAGGAGTGTTTTCTCTAGTTCTGTGAGGTATGCCAATGGTATTTTGATTGGAATTGCATTAAATCTGTATAATGCTTTTGGGAGTTTGGCCATTTTCACTATGTTGGTTCTTCCTATCCATGAGCAACAGATATCTTTCCATTTTCTGATATCCTCTTCAATTTCCTTTTTTTAGAGTACTGTAATTTTCATTGCATAGATCTCTTACTTCCTTTGTTAGACTGATTCCTAAGTATTTCATTTTTTTAGATGCTATTGTGAAGGATGCAGTTTCCCTAATTTCTCTCTCAGTGAGTTTGTTGTTTGTGTACAGGAATGCTATTGATTTTTGAGTGTTAACTGTATCTAGCTACCCAACTGAAATTTGGTTATTCCATCTAGCAGTCTTTTGATGGAGCTTTTGGGGTCTTCTTGTAAAATATCATGTCATCTGTGAATAATGATAATTTAACTTCATCCTTTCTTATCCTCATTCCTTTTATTTCCAGAACTAATGTTTCCAGAACTATATTGAATAGGAATGGTGATTATCAGATTGGGGTAAAGACCATCTATTACTATTTTCTGTAGGGTTTTTATGACCCTATGATAAGTGTTGGACCTCATCAAAAGCTTTTTCTGCATCTATTGATATGATAATGTGATCTTTGTCTTTGTATCTGTTGATATAGTGTATTGTATTTATTGATTTGCATATGTTCCTGGGATGAATCCCTCTTGGTCATAGTATATACTCTTCTTGAAGATTTGCTGCATCCTGTTTGCTAGTATCTTACTGAGATTTTTGCATCTATGTTGGGAGATTGGCCTGTAGTTCTCCTTTTTTGTTGGGTTTTTGTCTGGTTTTGGTATCAGGGTAATACTTGCCTCCCGGCATGAGTTAGGCAATATTGCTTTCCTTTCAGTTTCATTAAAAAGTTTGAGGAGTGCTGGCAGTAAATTGGCTCTAAATTTCTTGTAGAATTCAGCAGATACTCCGTCAGGACCTGGCCTTTTCTTTGTTGGTAAGTTTTTAATTACATTTTCAGCCTCATTAACTGATATTGTGTTATTCAGAATTTTTATATCTTCTTGATTCAGCTTTGGTAATTCATACATATCTAGGAATCTGTCCATTTCTTTTGTGTTTTTCATCCTATGAGAGTAAAAATCTTTGAGGTAGGTATTGATGATGTTCTGAAATTCCATAAGATCTGTAGTGCCTTGACCCTTTTCATTCCTCATTGCATAAATTTGAGTCTTTCCTTTTTTTAATTTATCAGATTGGCTAAGTGTTTATCAATTTTATTTATTTTTTCAAAGACCAGCTTTTTGATTCATTAATTCTTTGTATTTTTTCTCAGTCTCCATTGTGTTAATTTCTGCTCTGATCTTTATAATTTCCTCTTCCCTGAGATGGGCTTTGGTCTTGTCTTGCTCTTCTTTTTGTAGAACCTTGAGGTGCAACATTAGATTGTTTATTTTGCTCATTCTGTTTTCCTGATGTGAAAATTCACGCTATTATTTGTTGCCTCCCATAAGTTCAGTATGTTGTATCTGCATTCTTGTTTAGTTGTAGATACTGTTTAATTTCTTCCTTAATTTTATCTGTGACCCTTTGGTTGTTTAGGAGGGTGTTAGTTAATTTCCATGTGTTTATGGAATTGTTGTGGTTTCTTTTGCCATTAATTTCCAATTTCATTGTATTGTGGTCAGATAATATGCATGGGATAATCTCATTTCCTTTGCATTTACTTGAGCATGTTCTATGGGCTAGTGTATGGTCTATTTTAGAGAATGTCTTATGTGCAGCTGAGAAGAATGTGTATTCTGATGCTGTTGGGTGGAACACTCTGAAAACATCCACTAAGTCCATTTGTTCACAGGTTTGGTTCAGTTCTGATATTTCTTTGCTGATTTTTTGTCTAGTTAATCTATCTCTTTGTGACAATGGGGTATTAAGGTCTCCCATTACAATTGTATTATTGCTTGTTTGATTTTCCATGTCAATTAATAATTGTCTTATACAGTTGGATGTTCCTATATTTGGTGAACAGGTATTTATGATTGCTATCTCTTCCTCTTGAAGTTTTCCCCTAACAGGTGTGTAGTGACCTTCTTTATCTCTTGATCATTCTTGGCTTGAAGTTCATATTGTCTGCAAATAGAACAGCTTCGCTGGTTTTTTTCTGAGCTCCTGCTGCATGGAAGATTGTTTTTCACTCTTTAACTGTCAGACTGTGAATTTCTTTTTGAGTTAAATGTGTTTCTTGTATACACCATATTGTTGAATATTGTTTCTTGATCTAGTCTCCCCATCTGTTTCTTTTGATTAGTGAGCTGAGGCCATTTACATTGAAGGTAATAACTGATATGTATTGTCTTGTTTCTGTCATGATATTTTCCTACAGTTGGTTCCCTGCTTTTCCCCTCTGTTTAATTTCTTTCCCTACCTGGTAGTTTCTTTCTGTTGTTATTCTTGGAATTGTGGTCATTTTTATCTCTGTCTGGAACATCTTTTAGTATTCTCTGTAGGGTTGGTTTGGTGTTCATGAATTTCTTTAGTTGTTCTTTGTCATAAAAATATCTATGGGCCTGTTGCTCTGCCCACCAAAGCCGTGCATCAAAACATTTACCTTTCATGGTCATTTTGACTTTGGGAAGGGCTAGAAGTTCCGCAGTGCTAGACCCAGTGAATAAGGTCGACGAGGACCACTGTCATGTGTTCATGAGCCTGCCTTTCTGTCAGTGACGTTCACCGTATTTTTTATGACACTTCATAAAGACACTCACCAAAGGTGCACTTCTGGCATGGCTTCAGGGACTGGCACGAATGGTGGGCTGTGTGTCTGATGCAGGGGATGGTGGCAGTGTGTCTTATACTGCAATACGTTTTCTAGTTAAGACATTCGCTGTATATCTTCATCGCGTTCTTACATCATCATAATGATTACAAAGCCTACTAATGTACAAAGGCGGCCTACTGTTTCATTTGGGATGAATAAAAATCTGTAACATGTTTTTCAACTGTCATTGTCAGAAAAAAAAAAAAAACCAACAACATGAACAGTTTTCTGGTAGCACTACCCTTATGTCAAGGCTTTCCCAGGTTTTCACGTTTCAGATTGATATGTTTATGCCTCTTTGTTTTCCAGGCTATGTCCTGGTCGTCGGGTTTTTAAGCTTTGCAGCCTGTTACAAACACGGGCCCCTGGAGGACGCCAGGAGCAGGACGCTGCTGCTGTGGACGCTGCGGCTGCTCTCGCTGCTCCTGATCTACGTGGGCGTGGCCGCGCCCCAGTTCGCCTTCACCGTGATGCTCCTGCTTGTGTGCTCCCCGAGTCTGCGCTACATCCGGAAAACACCGAGCCACCTCCGACAGTGCGTACTGGTTGTCTGCCCAGTAAATTTCACAAAAGATCTGGTTTTATTTAGTGTCTGGCGATTTTTTTGTGTACATCATATTTGATTTCAGGATTAACCACGTTTAACTTGGAGATTTTACTCTGAGAGTGGGGAGGAAAGAGCTCCAGGCAGCAATCCCATCTCCACTTCTGATCTGCATTAATCTTTGAGGCTTGTCAAGCTCACTCAGACTTTACTAAAATCAGTGGTAAAATGACTTGGGATCTCGGTTGCCTAAAATTTCTACTTTTAGTCTTGATTTTATTTCATTAGAGCCAAAGGCTGCTTTAGTGATACTAGTTGTGATTATAAAGCGTTACAGAAAAAAAATCGTAAATGATTGAATGGGTTCTTCAATCCACTGTACTAAGGGATTTCTTTCCTCTTAGGCTTTAAATGAATGTTTAAACCTTTTGAAAATATAAAATAGATGAACCAAATTCTGTTGTCACAGCTTTCTGTGTCTCTCCTCAGTCCTGGAGTCTCAGTACATGCTTTTGCATCATGTGCTCAGGTGGGGATGGTCCCCACCCTGGGGAACCCTTGAGGATGTACAGACATCCATTTCTATATTTGAAGTGTTAGAATAGAGTTTAGGGGCATAGTGACAGGTAATCCAGGCACTAAGGAGGCTGAGGCAGGAGGATTGCTATGAGTTTGAGGCCATCCTGGGCTAACAGTGATTGCAAAACCTGCCTGAACTACATAAAAAGACTGTGTCAACAACAACAACAACAAAAATAGAGCTTGCCTAGGAATTAAGATATACAGAAAGTTCAGGAAAGCTGTCCTGAAGTTGATAATGCTGGACTGGATCTTAAATAATGAACTGATATGTCCTGATGAATAAACATGGAGAGTGCTCCTGATAGAGGAAAGACTCATCTGGTACCATCCCAAGGTCCGTCAGCGTAGCAGGTGAGGTACGCACTGGCCAGGTTAGGGTACCTCACAGGCCATGCTGTCTGAAGAATCTGATCTGATCCTCCTATGGGAGCGCCTAAGCAGGGTGCAGGTTGGTCTGTCTCTTGGTTGCCTAGTTAAAATCCAGGTGCCAGGCAGGGGTGAGGCTGTGGACGACAGGAGGCGTGGGGGAATTCTGCATTGTGTCCCCTTCCCAAGAGGCAGTGACCCCCAGCTTCAGCTGATAGTGGGCATATGGGTCCCGTACCGCCAGACCTTCCAATTTTCTTGAAAACTAGAAACGTGAATGAGGATTAGAATGTGAATGCTAATGGCTTGTAAATGTTGGCACCTCATCTAATTAAAATATAAAATGCATTCAACAAACCGAAATCAAATCAGAGACCGTGAACATTCATGGGCCAGTGGAATGTGGCCCGTGTGTCTTCTCCCTCAGGGTGGGTTTTGGGGAGACTCCTGTGAAAGGAGAGCCAGCCTCAGATGTCACAACTGTCCAGACAAGCACAGATAAGGGCCTGGAACAGACCAGTGTGATGGTCACCACTGGAACAAAATACGTGACACATGCAACTTAGAGAAGTTTCTTTTGGCTCACAGTTTTCAGAGGGTTCAGGCCATGATTGGTTGGCTCCAGGGCAGAAATGACACAGAAGGGAAGGATGGCTGAGTGAAGCTGTCCCACACATGGCAGCTGGGAAGGAGAGGGGAGAAGAGCTGGGGATGCAAACACCTTTCAGGCGCCTCCCCCGGGGACCCACCTCTAACCAGGCCCCACCTCCTAGTGCACCGTGACCCACTGACCTTGCGCAAGCCTCACCTCTGGACACGTGGGGTTCTGGGGTGGACGCTCTAGAGCTGAGCCATAGCAGGTAGTGAGACCAGTGCTGGAAGGGGCCCTAGCAAATGTTTAGTGATTTGGCCGTGAAAAAGGAGACTGTCTGGTGTCAGGTAGTTTATGGATCTGGGAACAGCATGGCAGGGTCACAGGGTTGATAACACATCAGTGACAGGGTGGGGCACATACACAGAAGCTGGTGGCGAGACTGGAACAGCAGTGCCAATCAGGGGTGGACCCCCAGTGGTCCCAGTGGTCCTGCCCAAGGCAGCCTGGGGCTGACAGTCCCAGAGGGCCTTCTGCCAGGAAGAAGCCGGCCACCTGCGTCCTCCAGGCCCTCGTGCTTTGCCAGGCTGTGGCCTGAGAGACCCAGGACAGAATTCCTCCCTCCTCCTGTTTAACTGTACAGCTG
>PVJX010021444.1:0-31860 GCA_004027295.1 Dolichotis patagonum | reverse complement strand
GGAGGTTTCTCCAAATGCTTTCCTCGCCGTGATTACCTCTCAGTCCTTGGTAACAGCCCCCAGCAGAGGGCAGGGAAGAGACAACTTCTCCCCATTTGGCAGAGAGGGAAGACTGAGGGCCACAGAGGTCAAGAGATTTGTTCAAGGTCCTTGAGTGGGTTAGTGGGTTAGAACGCAGGTCTCTTTGAGACCCGGATGCAGCCGGGGATGCTCAAGTATTGGGCATGCATACACACAGGTGGGCCCGCGCGCGCACACACACACACGTGTACACACACATGCCTGCATACACATGCACACGTACATACGCACACATGCACGCATAAACGTGCACACGCATACTTGCACACACATGCACATGTGCACACACACACACTCTACCTGTGCTGGCTGTCACGGGCTGCAGCCAGACCGTGGACTTCAGTGTCACCCCGGGGGAGGGAAGGCCCTTTACGGGGAAAGAAACGCAAGGGTTCCGGGTACCTAGAGGGGAGAACGGTTGGTGCCCTCTCTCTCCCTGAAGGAGGGGTGAGGGGCCTGCCGGGAGGCCACCCAGGATGGCTGGGAAGGGTAGGGTGCAGAGGGTGAGGGCCAGGATACTGGAGCTGGACGTGTCCCCTAAGAATCCAGCACAGTGGGTTTGGCAGGGTGTGCTCAGCACAGAGGGAACCAGGAGCGATTTCCGGCACGACACAGGCTCCAAACACCAGCCGGCTCGGGATTGGGTTCTTTCTTTGGTAGATACTAGAGATGGAGCTAGGGGTTCACTGCCACTGAGTGATACCCCCAGGCCTTTTAAGTCAATTTTATTTTGACATAGGGTCTAGCTAGGTTGCCCAGGGTGGCCTCTAGCTTTCCATCTTCCTGCCTCAGCCTCCAGAGTAGCTGGGCCCCAGGGAACAGAGGCTCCGTGTGCAAGGCCTGCGTCCTACACGTCACGGTAGATGCCAAGGCATTTGGAGGGTAACCTTGGTGACAGGCGCTTTCCCGCTGGGAACTGCCCTTCCCCAGCCCCAGGTCAGATGTGATTTCTCCGAGAACATCTGCAGGTGTGTGTGTCTCTCCAGGCTGGCTCAGGGGGCTTTGAGCTCGGGTCTCACACCAACCACAAGTCCACCGTGAGCACTGGACAGAAGAGCCCTGAGGGGCCAGGCAGCTTTCCCTGACTCGGAATGCGGGTCTCCAAAGGAAGTACTGACACTACCCTGGGTGCGGCGCTGTCCCCGGAACTCTCCCATCTATGTCTTGATTTGGTTCTTACCAGAAAGTTAAGCGGGGTGTTAGAATTTCCAATTTCCTCTTGACACAAAAAGAAACCAAGGCACGGAGCTGGGATATGACTTTAGTCAGACAAAATATCAGCCCCAGTGGACCCCAGCTCCCTCCCACTAGTCCCTGATGGACTTTGGGTCACAGCTACCAGGAGCCAGAATTCACATGTGAACCTCAGGCTCCCAAAGACAATTATCAGTTACCCTGGGGGAGGGTGCGTGCACCATGGAGGGGGTCATTCACTTACTTCCTTTCCTCCTGCACAGAGTTGGGGTGCCTCATTTCCATCAAAGCACAGCCGAATTTCTGGAGGTCAAAACAGATGAGCGCAATGTGAAACGTGTGTGTTAGTAAACCTGGAGCCGAGTCAGGCACAAGGTCTGGGGTCCCAGCTGGTAAAAGAGGAGTCTGCTGCCTGAGGGCCGGATGTCAGGGATGGTCAAAGCCTCAGGTGGGCAGTGACATTTAAGTTGTGGGTGCAGCACAAGGCCAGCTGTGGGAGGAACTAGAGGCGTGGATCCCCCTTACCACAGCAAACAGCTCTATAAAATGACTGTCCCATCTCTGGAGCAGGCGAGACCAAACTCATGATTGGAGCACCCATTCCAAACACACCGCCCAGTTAGGAGGCTTATACAACGGACTGCTTGGCCAGTGGACACCCACGGACTGAGAAATGGAAATTGTCCAGTCTGGACGGAACTTGGATCAAGCCGAATCACTGGCTTTGAGGGGTGTGGGGGCCGATCCCGTGGCGAACCCCTCCTGCCGGCTGCCAGAGCCTCACACTAGAACAGGAGAGAGTTCCTCCTACCTCCCCGTTCTCAGGGGGGTCCCCGTTGCCGAAGGTGCTCGTCACCACCAGAACCAGAGCTTCGTGCTCCAGGTGTACGACGTCATACTCCTCCATAGACATCACCTAGCGGGCGGCAGAGGTGTGGGATGGTGGGGCGGGGCAAAAGGAGTGGGGGAAAGAGAGGAGGCAGAAAAAGCAGGAAGGGGAGTCATTTTGAGACACCGCCGTTGAAAGGGAAACAGGCATTTGAAGGGGCTCCAGTGGGTCGAATTTAAAGCTCCTGGGTAGCATGGGCTTTTTCTGATAGGCACTGTGGCCTGAGGGATTTGTAGGAGTTTGACCCACTGTCCAATGGTGGGCTGCCAGGAGAGAGATCTTGAAGGGTGCCCTGGGGGTTCTTACAACCCACTGCTGCTGGGTTCTTCCTGACCCCTTCAGGCTGGGGTCCGCTGCGCAGGCGTACTCAGCCTCTCCTCTAATCCTGCCTCTACCACAGCAGAGCCCTTGGGCCAGACAAATCTGAGACACCTGCCTGGGGGAAAGATTGTCGCCCTGTGTCTCAGCATCAAAGGCACAACGTTTCCAAGCCTAGGTTCTGAGGAGACTCAGTCTCCATGATAATGAGTAGGCTGGTACGTGTTCCTAGACTAAAGGCTCTGAGAAGTCCTGCAGCAAAGAAAACCATGGCGCTGTATCTGGTGTAGAGCTTCCCAAACTGGTCCCACAATGCTTTTGGGGTCCTAGGTTGCTAACATTTTTCTCTACAGAGAGGAGCTTTTTTAATGATTTCTGGACTCCTGGCGGGTATCACGGTTACCAAAAATTTCCACAGATGTGTGTGTGGCCTCTGTGTCCTTTCATGCACTGGCAAAGGGTCTCCTCCGCTGGCTTCCCTCTCTCCCCTCCCCAGCGTCATTTGCCACAGAGGCCTGGGAGGCCGGCACCGCCCCACCCACCTTGGCGTCGAAGGCATGTTTGAAGATCTCACACAAGGTCTTGGCATAGGCTTGTGATTTGCCTGTCTCTGTGGCGTAGAGGATGGTGGCTTTGACTCTCTTGGCCATGGCCTGGCCCATCAGCTTGGCGGAGAACTTGACGGCTCTGGGAAGGAGCGATGGAGAGAAAGAAATGGGAAAGAGAAGGAGGAGGAGAGATCAGGCTGGGACTTCTGAGCCAGAGCCAAGACCTACGGACTTGGACAAGAAAGAATCTACTTCCCTGACCGCTGATGGCTTGAGGGGTCCCTCAGAGGCTCTCGGAGCTCCTGAGTTTGGGTCCTGTACTGACCTCTATATTGGATCCGCCAGGGTAGTTAACACGAGTTAAGATGTTTGGTTGGTTTCGTTAGTTATGTGATTGCTTGAGTGTGTGCTGGATATTGTTACAGGACCTAAAGGACATAGAGATTATAGCTGTGGACAAGCAAGTGTCATGGGGCAGTGTGTGTGTGCGTGTGTGTGTGTGTGGCTGAGAGACGGAGACACAAATCAGTAGCAATCACTAGGCACGTAGTGAGCAGGATTTTGGAGATTTATAGATCCTCAAAGGAACGGCCCCAGCAAGGTTACTGAGCAACACACGTCCCAGGTCTTGCACAGATCTGGCATCTAATAGATACTAAATTAAAATCTAGCAGAAGAAATTAGGACTTTTAAAGACACTACTACCCAAGCCCTGAGCAGTTTAAACGTCAAGTGTCACCTCTTGCCAGCTAAACAGAGAACCCCAAACCTTCCCTTGTCCTCTACAGGCAGCGACCGGAGGCGCAGGAATACCTGGGCTCAACTCCCGGCCCGTCCCTCCTATTCTTACTAGGAATCTCTGTGTAGACAAATTGCTAATTATCTCCCACCTGGGGCTTATTGGTGGTAAATTTATCATTTTTGAGAATTAGGCAAACCACCCACGCGGCAGGGAGACGCTCAGCCCGGGGAAAACGAACAGGATAAAAGGTGCCTGGAGGTTCCTCCGCAGGATAAATTGGCATCTATAATTAACTCCATTGTTCCTACCCCCAACCTAATAGTGCAATTAATGTTTTAGATGAATCCTCCCTTCTTTTCCAGAGACAGGGGAGCTGAATGCAAGCCAGAGGTTGTCTGCTCAGAATGTGCGGGATCTTCCCGTTTAGGAAATGGTGCTGCCGGTGTGATCGGTGGGTGGAGAAAGATCCCAGCGGCTGTGTTCCTGGGGCCAGGACCTGCGAGGCCCGTCTGGGTCTCCAGGGTGCTTACCTCTCCGTGGTCTCCACCACGGCTCTCTGCGCTCAGCAAAACCTTATCATCTCATTCTTTGGCTCAGCTGTCACCTCCTCAGGGACGCCCTCCCCGCTACCCGACCTCGAGAGCATAGCTGATGGCGCTGGGAACCTCTCAGTGTATGCACGGCAGCTGCCAGGTTTACTGTATCTGGGTGATTCTCTGGCAGTGGATGGTTGTGAGCTTGCGCGAGCAGGGACCATGTTTCCCCTGGAGCCCAGCATAGAGAGGACACTTGGTACCCCTTCACTGGTGTGGATAAATGAGTGGGTGCAATCAGACCTGCGCGCTCCCTAGGCAGCGTGTGTGTGTGTGTGTGTGTGTGTGTGTGTGTGTGGGGAGGTTCCAGCTCTTTCTAACTCTGGCCTTGGGACTTCCTGCTGGACTTGGCCTCAGGGGGAATGTTTACATCACAGAAATCGGGGCACATTACAAAGCGAGGTGTCACTGTGACTGTTACCAGGAGAGCTGGCTCCCCAACATACTGCTGCCTTCAGGACAAGCATGGAGGAGACTGGGGGCCGGAAGTGACCCTGAGAGGAGCTACAGGCAAAGACGGTGCATGATGGGATTGTCATAAGGAGGTCAGAGAGCACAGCATCTGCCTGGCCCCCTTTTCTGGGACCCCCCACCCCCTGCAGGACACTCACTCTGCCAGCTTCTTGAAGCCGATGGCTCGTCGCTTGGTGGGGGTCCCATTGGTGCCTTTCCAGACGTGGGTGTTCCAAGGATCAGGCTGGGAAGAGAAGAACGGCGTCGGGTCACTGCTGCAAGGGTGTGGCTGCTCTGGGAGATGCCCTGGACTTCCTGGCTGCCCAGACCTCAGATGTGATAGCCATGGGAACCTTCTTGCCTCAGCCTTCCCGTCCTTCTGCTCAGCCTTTGATCCCTCCCAAAGGAACACTGTTCCTCCTCCTGTGGTACTGCAGACTGAACCCAGGGCCTTTGCACTGAACTACACCCCAGCGTTCTTTATTTTGAGACAGGGTCTCACCAAGCTGCTATGCTGCCCAGGTTGGGCTCGAATTTGCAACCCTCCTGCCTCAGCCTCCCAGAGTGCTGGAATAACGTGTATGTGCTACCATGTCCGGCACCGAAGTCTCTCCTTGCCCTCTCATTTTGTGGGCACTGCTCCTTCAGCACAACCTGTGCCACACAATGCAGGAGTCACAGGTCACACGACGCAAACGGGCGCCTGTGTGTCCACAGCGTTGGCCTGAGCCGAGCTCTGAGTATCACACACACACACACACACACACACACACACTGGCGGGGAAGCCAGACCTGGTACTCGAAGCAGGGCGTGAGCCGATAGTTGAGCATCTCCTGGTGGAAGACAGGGGTGATGCTGCCAGACATGGGGGGCACAATCCACACCCAGTCGGCCGGGCAGCCACCGCGACAGCGGTATTCGTTCTCCATGTGCTTGATGAAGGACTCGGTGGCAGAGTGATGGTCAACAATGGTCACTTTGTCACTCTGTGAGAGGAGGGGGGGCGAGGGGGTGGGGAGGTCAGAGAAGTGGGGTATTTCAGGGCTCCCCAGGAGGCCCCCCCAAAGGTGGGGAATCCCAGTGATGACTCCATGCAGAGTCAAGTAGGACAGGGGTCCGTTCACATTTCCCGTTCAGTCCTGACTATCCAGGAGAGACCTCTGTGCCTCTGACATCTTCCTCACCAGTCCTGCCCATCGCCCTTCCTCCCCCGCCCCCACTTTATAGCTGGGAGGAACTCACAGGGCAATGAGCTTGGCTCAAACAACTTGGTTCTGTTTTCCTCGCCTGTGTATATTTATTGAGCATTACCATTATTTTTTACTTAAGGGCACTGATAGGGGTTCTTCATTTGTAGGGGTGACATAAAATCCTTGTAGCATACAGAGTTTTAAAGCATAAAGCTGAGTTGATTAAAAAGAAAACCAGTAAAAACCCACCAATGTGGTGGAGGGAATATCTGGGGCGCGCTACGGGAGGCGGGGTTTGAGTCACATGTTGTCTCCCCCCACAAAAGCCTCACCCACTTCTTACGCACCCCCCCCTTCTTTGCCTGGTACCGAGACTGAACCAGGGCCTTCATACTGAATTACATCCCCAGCCCTCTTTATCCTGTCCAGGCTGCAGTGAAACTTCAGATCCTCTTGCCTCAGCCTCCCAGAATGCTAGGGCGACATTCTTTTGAAGTCATTCATCTTCTGTGCGACCCTGCTGTCTGGTTCACCAGTCTTCGCTGTGGTCTGCAGAGAGCCAAGCCACTTCAACAGCTCCTCAAAGCTCAGGCAGAGTGGCTTTTCCCCCTTGCCCTGTCTGGACTTGTGTCATCGCGGTGACATCCTTCAGTGTACTGACTTCTCTTCAGAGGAAATAAATCACTCACCTTTTACACCTTCTCTCCCCTCTCCTGATATGGAAACAGTCATGGTTTAGACCTAGCTGTCCTGCTAAGCCCTCATGCACCCTTGGGTGGGGCTTTGGCAGGTGATGATTACTGGAGTTCAGCGTTGGCTGGTTGGGAGGAGGCGGGGTCTGGTGGGAGAGGCGGGGCACTCTCTGGTGGGGGCGTGGCCTGGAAGGGTCCCTAGCCCCTCCCTTCACTCTCTGCTTCCTGCGTGCCATGCCTTGAGCAACTCTCCTGTGCCATCCTCTCTGCCATGCTGTCCTGCCTTGGAGCCAACCAGCTATAGACTGAAACCTCTACAAACGGCATCAAAATAAACCTTTTCTCCTTTAACTTGTAGGAGCCAGGTACTGGCCTTGGTGATGAGGAAAGTAAGTGACTAAGACTGGGACCTGTGGTTTCTCAGCTACCTATCCCTGGTCTGCTTGAGACCTGCTTAGCCCACTGTCTGTGTGCGCCTCATGAACACCTATGGGGTCCTAGCTGCCTGCACGGGACACTCCCACTCCAAGGACAGAGCTTGTATCGATGACAGTGATCTCTATTCTGTAGGGCCCTGCTTTGCAAAACCCAGAGAATCCTGGTTGATGCCTGTTGTCCTGGCATCATTAATAGTGTCCTCCTCGTGCTCTCAAAAGTGTCACAGGTTTAAATGATGATTTTCCTGGCAATCCTATCATAATGCCACTTGTCAGGGGCCTCTGTGGCTTGGATAATGAGGATGAGTCCTCATTTCTTTCTGTGACAGTTTGAGAGTTTGATGCCTGAGATGACAAGACACAGACGACACATGTCATCCCAATTCTAAAGAATCAAAAGCAACACGTCATATCCCACCCATCACCTATTTGTCGTTCAACAAATGATCCCCAGAAAACAGGAGCGCATGCGGGCGGGAAGCGGGTCACGCTGGGGGACCGACGCCCCCTACAGGTCGTTCCTGGTGGCTGGCTCTCCTGGCCCTCTGCACCAAAGCTCCGGAAGACTTCGCTCCCCTCTGGGTCTGGGCCAAACAGGGCCACTCTGATGCTACCTACCTGGAAGCTGTAGAGGACGGCGATATTGATCTCCACCAGTGCCTGGTCCTTCCACAGTGAGGACGTCTTCCTCATGTCCAAGTTCATCTTCTTGGCCACTTCCTGCAAGGTGAAGGAAACACAGACTCGTGGGCTGGCCGGCTCGGGGCTGGAGAGGGACAGAGCTAGCTAGTGTCATTAGGAATTTCTCAGCTACCTTCAGCTCACTCATGGGCACACTCACTCAAGGGATTGCTAACTTGCTCAAAAGAATTCTTTTTAACTAAAAACTTCCAAGCAGCGGGAAACTACAAACATGGCTACTGGCTCTTTAATTATTAAGTGTACTTTTTAATGGAAGAGAGAGATGTGCTAACTCCTAGGAGGCAAGGAAGACAAGGAAATGGGAGGAAGACGGGTAGGTGGACTGGGTTGTTTTAGCAGGGGTTGCCAGAGCAAGCTCTCTGTGGAGATGGGACACAAGGCGAGGCCTAAATGATGAGAAGAAGTAAGACACCTGCAGATGTGAGGAGGGAGACATTGGAGGCAGAGAGAACAGCAAGTGCAAAGGCCCTGAGGTGGGTCTGGCTTGGGCCATTTGAGAAACAGAAAGAAGGTCAGTATGCTTGGAAGGTGGTGAGCGATTGGATGTTGGTGGAAGAGAAGGCTGGATGATGTAGGACCTTGAAGGGTATGTCAGGGAGTCAGGATTTTATTACCCGTGCCAGGGTTCTTCAAGTGTTTTAAGCAGATACTTAAGTCTAAGAGTGACATTGTTTATTTCCCAATAGGAAAAGCTCCCTCGGGTTTGTTCTATTTTCCCTCCTTGAGCTGTAATTACTTAGACTCTAGACCGATGATGGCGAACCTTTTAGAGCTTTCAATTGATACGAGCAGGCTGCCGTGGCACGCGTGCCACAGGTTCACCACCGCTGCTTTACACCGTGGGCTTTGCGTTCACAGGGACACCTCCTGGACTCCATTTGATGATCGGGGAAACCGAGGCCCAGCAAGGTACCTGAACTTGTCCCAGGTCCCAGGTAGGGGTGCCTACCATCCAGGACCCGAGAGCTGAGAGATGTCCCAGCTGACACCTCTGTCACGCAGGACCTGTCACCCAGGAACAGCTTGGCTTTTCCCAGTGCTAGGCACTGCGGGACCCATCTCATTACAGGGCTGGAATGCAGCGCTTCCTCTTTCAGGTTGGGGAAACTGTTTCCTGTTTGCATACAATGGCGGCTGGGCTCGCTGGGCTGGGAGAGGCTCACTGAAGTCAGCCGTGACTTTGCAAGGGAAATTTCCACAGACAGCAGAGAGAATACTGCTTAATTCACTCTTGGAGGCCAAGCCTGGGGAATCTGGCCAGATTCCGACGCATTTGCAGGAAGCAACACTGCTGCTAAGGCTCCCAAGGTAACCCCAAGGTTTGGGAAGGTGGAGGAGCCCTGCTATCTGTTTTCCAGGGTAACAGTGGTAGACTTTAATAACATAAACCTAATGCTTGGTCCTAAGTGCTAATCTTGCCTCTGCACCTTAGTTACTGCGTGACAGCAGTCCAGCACCTAACCTCTCTGTTTCTCTGTGTCCTCTTTGGAAACAAAGCCCAACAGCAACAGACTTTGCTGTGGACATTCGCTGGCAAAAACAAAGCAATCCTAAACATGGCTTGGTGGTGCACTCTTGCAATCCTAGTACTTGGGAGGCTGAGGCAGGAGGATTACATATTCAAGGTCAGCCTGGGATACACAGTGGGATTCTGTCTCAAAAAACCAAAACTTTAAATCACAGCAAAATACAGCAATTCTGATACTTTCCCCAAAGCTGAGCTTCGGAAAGCTCTGTCCTGGGACTCTAGAACATAAGAACGCTTAACTGGGGAGAAATGCCACATGGCCTTGAGCTCTGTCACTTGATCCCTCCAAAAAGCCTCAGTTTCTTCAACTGTAAAATGGGGTTACTGTTACAGCAAGAATGAAATGAGAAGGTGACACGGGGGCTCTGAATGACTGAGGAAATGTAACTTGGGTGAATCTGGAAGATGTTATCTTGAATGAAAGAGGCCAGCAGCCAAAATAAACAGACAAATAAACACACACTGCACCACCTTATCAACCATCAGCCTCTCCTATCTTTAGGCTACACGCTCAGAGATTCAAACTATCTTGGATGAAAACGTCTGAAAACAAACCGCATCTGAACTGATCACATACGGACATTTCTTGCACATCATTCCCCAAACCACCTGCGTGACAACTAAGTACATAGCATTTACCTTGTATTTGATTTAAAGTATACAGGAGAAAAAATATACAGGAGGATGTGCCTTGGTTATGTGCAAATATGGTGCTTTTTTATAGAAAGGACATGGGCGTCTGTGGGTTTTATTTCGTTTTGTTTTGTTTTATTTTATTTGTTTGCAGTAGCAGGGATTGAACCCAGAGCCTTTGCCGTGAGCTACACCTCCAGCCCTTCTTAAATTGTCATGTTGGGACAGGTTCCTGCTAAGCTGGGCTCAGTCTGTCAGAGTGCCCAGGGTCACCTGTGGGTCTGCATATCTGTGAGGTCCTGGTGCGTGTGACCTGCTGCGGACTCCAAGGGATGCAAAGTACTTCAACAGCAGAGGCCCAAGGCACGTGCTCGGGCGGTGTTTGCCACTGTTCTCATCGCGGAAATTCCACTGTGACCCTTTCCGGTTTATGAACCGCGAAGCTGGGTGGCGAGCCAGCATCCTCCGCCTTAGGGTGTCTCCTGTGGGGACCCGGGTGGGACCTTACCTCCAGGATGTTGTAGCGTGAGCTGTCACAGTAGTCGCGGACGCCGATCTCGGTGCCCATGTACCAGCCGCTGAAGGGGCAGGCGCTGAACTCCAGGCCGCCGATCTCTAGCAGCATGTTGGACACGGCGGGGAGGCCGTACCACTTCAGGCCGAGGTCCTTGAACCAGTCAAACCTGGGGGAGTCCCGCAGCCCAGCTCAGCACGGGGCAAGGCGCACCCGTGAGGGAGGGGGTGACATCCTTTCTCTGGGGTTGCTGATATGGGGGACTGACTGGGTCTATGCCTGGACCGGATTCTGTGGAAGGCTGGGGCCTGAGACTATGCATTTGCAACACAGGTTCCCTACGCAATGCAGATGGACATCCAGGGCTTGGAACCACTGCCTAAGGCCGCTGTTGGTCTATCAAACCTCCCCTGAGAGTGAGTCCTGGAGAAAGTGTGGAGACCTCATTCTCTTGCAGCCCATAGAGCTCTTCTCTACCCCAGGGCCTTTACACAGGCACTTCCTCCTTTCTGGGGTCTTCTCCTTTCCCTTGTGTGTTTCCATCTTTTACCTACACTTAACTCTCAGTGCAAATGCTGCTCATGCCGGAAAACTCTCCCTGGTGTGTGTGTGCCATTGGGTCTAGGTGACTTCCTGCTTCCAAGCACCAGGAAATCTCCTCTGTAGCACATTACTGGGTTTAATTAAGTCACTGCACAGTATGTATATGAGCTGCTTCTTTTGGAGACAGGAAAACCACATAGCCAAGGACCAAGTCAAAAGTTAGCACATTGCCTGCTGGGAGTGGAGATAATAATCTGTTGATTGAGCCAAAAAATGAATGAATGAATGAATGAGTGAAGGTCAAGTTTCAGCAAGACTGGCTGTGCTTCTAGATACGGGGTGGCCTCAAGGGCCTCAGGTTACTGCCTCCTGTCCAGCGCTGGGAGTAAAGTGAGGCACGTGAGATGCCAGTCTGTGTGCAAAGTTTAAGGGAGACCCAGCAGACTCCACAATCCAGCTGGAAAGTACTGTGTATTCATGGCATATTTTGAATTAGTGCAATTAAAAAAAGAAAACAAATGAATGCCATCGATACACTATGATAAGCAAAATATCAGAACTCTAGACAGACAGGGCCCTGCCCTGGGCTGGGTGATGCACCTCGGGCTTCTGTGCTGATCTCAGTTTTGAGCCGGATTCTGTGGTGATTTACAGTGTTGCTACAGAGCTCACCATAGACTTTTTAAAAAAATTAACACTGATTTGAAAAAAAAAAATACAGCGCATTCATGTATTATGGACCCTGTTTTGAGTTTTTAGCAGCCTTCTCTGCCTGATCCCTGAGTCTAGCGCCTGGCTGTGGGTCTCCTCCCTTCCAAGGGGCAAAGGCTGCCTGTGCTGCTGGCCTGGCCGTCCCAGCTCCTAGGCGCTCCATCCACCCCGATCAGCAGGGCGTTAAGTGGATTTCTCTACTGCAGGTTTGGGCCACCGTGGGACAGGAGGTGGCTCTGCTCTTCAGGCCCCAGGGCTGGGCAAAGGGCGGGTCATTGCTGTCCAAGGGAGGAGGGAGAATCTGATTCAGAAAGAGGAGGGTGCCAGGCTGCCCTAAGAAGGAGCCCACTCCCCCACCCCCAGGGGGCCCCGCACCAATTAGACCCACTGGCAGCCTGGGCGTGGCTGCAGAGAGCGCCAGGGGTGGGGGCTGGGCAGAGAGAGCTTGGGGGCCCTCGCCCGCCCGCAGGGCCCTTCTTACTTGGGGTGCCGGATGGGCACTTCCAGCACCAGCTCGGGCGGGATCTGGAAGAGCTCGGGGTCATTGCCGTTAGCCTGCAGCAGCAGCGGCAGGACGTCGAAGCGGCCCCTCGGGGGTTTCCAGCCCTGCTGGATGCAGATCTGTAGAGAGACCCCCGGTGGTGTCACATCCGGGACCCTGTGAACGCCACAGCGTGACGGGATGGGAGGTGGGGGCAAGCGTGGGGAGGGGATTCCCGAGGACCAGGGCGGGCGGGTCTAATTCTCCTCAGTGTGGGAATCGCAGTGGAGGGCAGCTGTCCCCTAAAATATACTAGTGAGAGCCGCAGAAGTAAGGAAAGATTCCTAGCGGCTACGTTAAGGGGGAAAAACCCCACCAAATTAAAATAATATTACTAATGGGCTGGGGATTTAGCTCAGCAGCATAAGCGTCTGCCTTGCAAGTGCGCGGTCGTAAGTTCGATACCTGGTACCGATGAAAAAAAATAATATTACTAATATATTCCTTTCTTGTTTGTTTTGATTCAGGGCCTTGCTATGGAGTCCAGGCTGATCTTAATCTCATGATCCTCCTGCCTCAGCCGCCAGAGGGCTGGGATCGCAGGTGTGCACCATCACATCCGCGTATTTATTTTGAATAATGAATTTAAAATTCAACAATACACTCTACATGAACATTTATTTATTACTAATGTATTGAGGTATTATTATCCATATATTCTAACCATATATTAGGTGATTAAATATTTAGTCTACATCAAATGTTTAGTATATAACATTTTGAAAAACACTAAATATTAATATTAATTCATTACTGGTATATTATTAATGTGAATATATCCAAATACTATAGTTAATGTTTTAATTTATCAGTGTAGTAAGCATATTAGTTGACTGATATATTAATCTACAATACCTGTATTATCATTTCAACATGTAATCGATACAAGACTTATCCATGAGCTATTTTCCGCTGTCTTTTTGCTCTTAGTTTTGGCAATCTGGTATGTATCTTCATTGAAATTTGAATTAGCGGGCCAGTGATTTAGCTCAACAACATAAGTACTTGCCTGGCAAGTGCAAGGTCCTGAGTTCAATCCCTGGCATCAGGAAAAAAAATTTTGTTTTGAACTAGCTTTTTTCTTGCTACTGGAGATTGAACTCAAGGACTTCACAGTGAGCTAGCTACATCCCCAACCCTTTTCGTTTCATTTTCTTCCTATTTTGAGACGGGGGGAGGTCTTGGTAAGTCAGTAATTCACCCAGGCTGGGCTCCAACTTGCACTCCTCCTGCCTCAGCCTCCCAGGGTGCTGGAATGACAGGCGGGCACCAGCACACCCGGCTGGACGAGCTACATTCGAACTGCGCAGGAGTCAGGGGCGGCTAGGGGCTGCCCCACTGGGCCGCACAGGGTTAGAAGAGGGTTTCTGAGGTATAATCGCGCGGCGAGGGTTGGGATGGTTGTGAACGCAGAGCTAGCGCGCTGGGTCCTGCCTCCGGAGCGAGTCCTGGTCCAGCACGCAGGAGGCTATGGTGTTTATGTTCTGCTAACCGCGAGCAAGGTCGGCCAAGTACACCGGCAGCGCGCTGCCAAGTGGGCCAGCGAGCTTGGCTGAGTCTCACACTGCACAGGTGCGACTCCCGGTCGCCCTGGTTACAGCCCCCTTCTCCCGGATAATCGCGTTTCCCTAGGAAGAACAGTCGCCTGCAGACGCAGTGGGCAGCGCGGGGGGCGGGAAGGAGGTGCCCTGGCTTGGGAGCCCGTCCTGGAGGAGGGGCAGAGTGGGTTGGAGGGGCTTTGAGGAAAGGACAAGGAACAGCTTGGTTGAGTGACAGGTGAAGGGTGGCACTGGGCGTGGGGTCTGCCTGTGGTGTCCCCTTGGGCACAGTTCCAGGCCTCGCCTGTGTCACCGGTTGGTGTGACCACTTGGAAGGAATGGACAGGGAGATGGTGGTGCAGACTTTCCTGGTGGCTTTTAGGAATGGACACAGCTACCAGCAAGGGTGGTATGTGTGTGTGGGGGTGGGGGAGGAAATCAAGCCACCAAAATCGTTGCATGAACACACAAATGAATGAGACGAGTTGGACATAGCACCGAGCTGAAAAAAGGTGGACGCCAGGCCTGCTTTTCTCTGTCACCTCCTGGTGAGAAGCAGGACATCTTCCTTTACTCACTAAGTAGCCTTGCATAACTCATTTGGCATTGGTGAGACTCAGTCTACCCAACTATAAAATGGGGGCAATAAAAAGAGCAAAAGAAACGAGACAACAGTTTCCATCCTGAGAGTCGGGCAGGGTCTCAGCATGAAAATGACCAAATGCCCAGCAAGAAAAGAACCAGAAGACAGTGCAGGGCTGGGCAGCCCAATGGAGGCGCAGGTCTGGCAAGGGTTGCCCGCTCCCTGCTCTGCTCTCCCTGGGAGAGTAACGGTAAGTGACAGTCTGTAGATAAGGGGCTTGGGGACCCGAGACCCCAGGTGGGGAAGCTCGTAAGCTCGCACCTCTGTGAACGCTACATTCGCGGGGTCTCCCAGCGTGGAGCCGTCGGGCTGCTTGTAGCCAGCGTAGCGGATGAGCTGGGCGTTCCAGACTCGGAAGTCGTGCTTGCCGTCTGTCCTCTGGGGAAATATGGTGATGGCTGACCTGCAGGGGACACGCGGGACGCCAGGTCTCAAGAGAGGACTTTGCACTTGGAGGACACACACCAGAAGAGGGGCTGCCTGGGTTGGCAGCTGCTTGGGGCGCAGGGCGGAGCACATCTGTGCCGCCCGAGCAGCTGTCAAAGGGGTGCACAGCCGCTCCTGCCCCGGGACCCCTCGTCTGTGCGAGGGTGGAGGGGCCCATGCCAGCCTGCCAGAGGGAGGAGGAGGCTTCCTGGGCCGGGGACTGGGTGACAATACCGGTAGAAGCCAACCTTCCAGGGAATTCTCTAGCAGCCGTGGACTCCTGGGGACCACCCTTCTAGCCCCCACCTTTACTTGTTTTATGAGACACAGTCTCATGATGCAGCTCAGGTCGTTTTGAACTCATGGCAACACTCCTGCCTGAGCCTCCGAAGTGCTGCTAGGATTACAGGCACGCGCCACTACGCCCAGGCACGGGTCCTTTTAACAGCACACTATGTGTTCCCAGCTCGTCTGTTCCCCACTATCAGCATTCATCTGACACTCGGGATAAATCCTCTAGACTTAACCTGCCTCACTGGCTCTTAGTTAACCACCTTCCCCATCCCTAATCCGTAATGTCCCAGGATTTATCTTAGAGACTCTCCTGTCTCCAAGGGTGGTTGCCTCTCAAATAGACACGTTCTCTTTTGCAAAACTCAGTTCGGTGATTAGCATACTCCATGGTGGGCAACACGGGCCTGGCCCAGTAACATTCTCACCTGACTCCCCACCCCGTGTACCACACCACGGTCTGCAGACTTCTGAAGAAAAAGAAATCAGCTTGCATTCACAGGCACATTTATTAAAGAGAAAATTGTGGGCCGGCAGCTGCTGGCCTCACCTGCCTACAGAAGGAACCGTGCAGACTGATTCTTCAGTTAAATGGCTTGAAGCTTATTGCAGGAGAAGCCCCCAGCTGGAGTCCTGGCCTCTCTCTCTCCCCACCTCTCTAATAATTTTATTACTGCATGTTAATATTTCATGGTGGGCTTTATTTTGGGAAGTCGGTACATGAATTGAATGTATGTGAATCAATTCCAACCCTATTACCCCCTCTCCTCCTCCTGATGGGACCTGTCCTCATCTCCAGAAATCTGCCTTCCTATCCTCTCTTTTTTTATTTTAATTCTCAATCTATTAATTTATGTATTTTAAGGCCACATGCATAGCATCAAAGAAAAAAATCACAGGAACATCTCAATAGATGTTGAAAAAAGCCTTGGACAAAATCCAACACCCCTTCATGATTCAAAGACAAAAAAAAACAACAACCTACTGAAGAGGTGTAGAAGGACCTTACCTTAAAATGGTAACAGTCATATGTGACAAGCACAAGTCAGCGTCACACTGAATGAGGAAAGCCTGAAAGAATTCCCTCTAAAATCTGAACTTTTAAAATCTGAAGATGTCCACTGTCACCACTCCTGTCCAATGTAGTAGTTCCTGAAAGTTTAGCCAGAACAATCAGGCAAGGGAAAGCAATCAAAGGCATACAAACAGGACAGGAAGAGGAGGTTAACGTATCCCTGTTTGCAGATGCTGGGATTCTTGCCACAGAAGACTTCAGTCTCTCTGATAAAAGGGAGACAGCAGCAAGTGTTAGGCGATATCTCAGCGCCCAGGCGAATGCTACCTTTTGCCTTTCTCCTTGGCATCGTGTAAGGGTTTAAAAAAAAAAAAGAGGAAGAAACAAAGGGGAATAACTTCACCAGGTGCGGCAAGGTCACCTGTTTCATGCCAAGTACTCCCGCCACCTGGAGTCCTTTGTCCCACCAGGGACTGAATTGCAGGCTCTGGGAACCACCCTCCTGGTTTCTTGTCTCAGCGTATCTTAAATCTAACCCACGGCCTGTAGATCTTCTACCACACATGTTCCTGCAGGAATCCCTCGCTGTCCCTTTCCTGGAACCCCTGTCTGCTGTCAAACACCACATTTGATTTAAATCCCCTCTCTGCATACAGCATCTCCTGTCTCACTGAATTCAGAGGGCTGCCTTGTTTTATTTTATTTTATTTTTTTGGTACCAAGAATCAAACTCATGACCTTGCACTTGCCAGGCAGGTGCTGTGCCAATGAGCTATGTCCCTGGCCCAGGGCTGTCTTTCTGAGCACAGTTGTTAGGTCTTATCTTTTATATAAGAGAACGAAGTAATTAATCCTGAAGGGTTGGGGTGTCACACGCGGGCTGAGTATAGAGCCAGGGCTTAAGGTAAACATCACAATGTCAAAAATGTGCTTAAAAATCTCTTAGTGATTTGGACACAGTGGTGCATGCATGTAATCCCTGTACTCAGGAGGCTGAGGCAGGAGAATTGCCAAGAGTTGGAGGCCAGCCTGGGCTATATAGTGAGTTCAAGGCCAGCCTGAACTATACAGTGAGAACTTGTCTCAGAAAACCAAAGTAAAATACAATAAAATGTTTTTAAAGATCTGGGAGGCTGAGGTAGGGAGGATTGAAAATTTGAGCCCAGCCAGGGCAACTTAGTGATTTAGCAAGACACTGTCTCAAAATAAAAATAAATAAAGTAAAATAAAAAGAGCTGTGAACACAGTTTAGTGTGACTGCCCTGGGTTCAATCCCTAGTGCTGCAAACAAATCTATCTATCTATCTATCTATCTATCTAATCTCAGCAGAAGACAGCACCATGTTGAAAGTGAACACAGACAGTCAAATGGTTTGCTTCCTGGCATTAAGACACATTGCTGCGTCTTCTGTTGAGCAGCGGATAACGCTTGTGTGTGTGACACGCACATATATTTTAAGAGCCTGTTTAGAAACATCAGAATCACACACAGTGCGTGGGCTGGGAGGCTTACAGCATACGTGGGGGCCAGGGCCAATGGATGCGCTCTGCCTCAGCGTCCGACTCCCCAGAGCGCAGTCACCCTGCAGGGCAGGTGAGTGCATTGTGCGCTCCCTCTCCTCTTTGGCTATCCTTCCCCTCTCCTGTAAAGACTACTTTTACACTTGTACACATTCTCTACGCTCATCATTTCCATATGTAAGGTTTAATATAAAGGTCAGCTGAATATTTTTGTTACAGATCTCATGAAAATTCCCTAGTTGATATTTCAAAAAAGGGGACAGGCACTGCCAGACTGGGGGTGACACTTTTGTATCATCTCCTCATAGCACCGTTTGGAAACCACCAGGATAACCTACTGGCTCTGCCGAGGTTGAAATATGAAGCGTCCCCCACAGACTCATGCAGCGAGGGCCTGACCCTCACGCAGTCACGTTCAGAGTGGGGGCCTACAGAGGTGACTGGATCACAAGGCTGCTCACCTCACCAACGAGCTAGTCCACCCACGAGTTCATAGCTGAGTGGGCTGTTAGGAGGTGAGGCCCACCTGGAGGAAGTGGACCTTGAGGATGGACATGACTTGGGGGACTGTGCTATATGTGGTCCCTGCCCTTTCCTCTCTGACTCTCCTGTTGCTCCCTGGTTCCTGGCTGTCCTTAGGTGATCTCCTTCCCTCCCCCATGCCCTGGTGCCATGCTGTTTCTGCCTTGGGACTGGCTGACCATGGACTGAAGCTTCTGAAACCATGAGTCAAAACAAATCTCTCCTTTAAATTCCTTTTCTCAGGCATTTAGTTATGGTGATGGAAAAAAAATCTTGATGGTTCATTTTGACAAGGACCTCCATGAATGGTCAGATACAGGGAAGGTTCTTTGATATGGCAGCTGAGATTGCTTGGGAAAGAGACCTAAACACTGATCCCTCCTGGTGGACCAGACAACCGGCAAACAATATCCAAGAAATTCCATGCTTAGTGCATACAAGGTGCCTCTGGATAAGCTCAAGGTAGTGACGTGGGGAGCTTGTGGGTCTGTCCCCAAAGTGGCCCTGTGAGTTCCAAAGATGGGGCTGGGCTTCTGTGGCTGAGAGCAGATGCTAGGGCAGCAATGAATGAGAAAAGCTAACAAGGGAGGCCAGCTGTCCGAGGCGTCCCACTGTTCCTGCAAGGCCAGGCAGTGTGACAGCCACAGCTCATACCATGCCTGTGCGTGCGTGTGCGTGTGCGTGTGCGTGTGCGTGTGTGTGTGTGTGTGTTTGGTACTATATCCTCAGCCCTTTTTAATTTTTAAGAGACAGGGCTCACTGAGCTGCCAAGGCTGGGTTCAAATTTGTGGTCTTCCTGCCTCAGTCTCCCAGAGTGATTTTTTTGTCCTTGTATTGACACAAGGTGTTGCTTGGCTTGTTGGGACCTGAAGGAGGCGACCTCACACCAGCAGGCGGAGAAACGCGAAAACAAGGGAGATTCACAGGCAGCTCCAGGGAGCAGAGCGGGATGCGGTAGAAGCCTGTCGTGTCCCCTGTGCTGGGTTTCTCCTCTTCCTGAGAATGTACAGGATTTCCTCTCACTCTCTCCCTCGGGGAGAGGGGTGAATGTGACGTGTGTGTCCGTAGTTTGCAAGTCACATGGGAGTCCACGTCTCCCGGAAGAGAATAGATACAGGGGGTGGCACAAGGAATGGAGCCCACCCTCCCAGTGTGGCCTGCCACCCAGGCTCCCAGTGAGGCAGCTTCCTGCAGTGGGGACATGGGACCCTCTCCCACCCCACGGGTCAGCGCACCTGAGGTTCCCCTTGTTGGTGGCATACTTGATGTGGTTGCAGATGTAGTTGAACATTCCGTGCGCCGTGGTGCAGTCGCGGGCGTCGAACACCTGGAAGACGTGTGTGGGGAAGGAAGGCTTCCTCCTCCTCCCTCCCACACCCCCGGGGGCAGTCTGCCCGTTTTAAGAGAAGCCGGGGCCCATCCCAGCCGTGGGCCCCCTGGAGTCATGGGCATCTCATTCCCAAGGTCCAGGCTGTGTTTCATTACTTTCTTTAACCTATGCTAATAACCAAGGTCAATCAGAAAATCTCATAATAGCAGGCATGGGGTGCAAGTGAATAGGAAAAAGGGCTGATGAATAAGGGTAGGAGTTTGAAAGGGCTGGTTACATTTTCTGCTAGGTTACTAGGGATAGGGATTAGAAAAACAAACAGAAATCAACACCTCCCATGCTAATAACTACCACACTTACAATATTAAGTTGTTCCCTAGGATGCAATCATACCAGAGGAAACAAACTAATCTCTTCAGGGGGTAGGCAGAGAACAGAATAAACCGAGAGAAGTGTAAGACAAAAGGGAATGGTGGGGTCTGCTGCAAACTGGGGAGCATAAATTCTCCCAAGAGATATGCAAATATGGGTAAAAAGAAAAGCATTGTTGGTTGAATCCAACATGGCTATAGTCAGACTTTAGCTATGATCTGAGGATCTGGGATGTGGTAAGTCACTACCGTCAATACGTAAAAGGATTTGACCTTTTGGAAAGTTCCATCTGCTCCCCCTTTCCCGTTCCCCCACCAAAGGGTCTTCCAGGCCTCTGAACCTCACCACCCACCTGCAGCTTGGACCACTGGATCCTGCCAACGCAGCGGGCGGCATTCCGCCAGGCATGTTTGGCCCCGTAGATGAGCTCTGTGTCCTTGAGCTGGTAGGTGCTAGTGCTTTCAATCTCCTTGTTCACCTCTTCCAGCCTGTCCATGTGGGCTTTGGAGCCAAATCTGGAGTGAGGACAGAAGGAACATGGAAACATCACTGTTACAGTTTGGAAGGGTCCTCCAATGGGCCACATGTGAAAAGCTCAGTGGTCATCCTGTTGTGCTGTTGGGAGGTAGTGGAACCTTTAAGAGGTGGGACCTAGTGAGAGGAAGTTAAGTTATTGGGGGTGTGTCCTTGAACAGGATTGGGTGGCTCGGCCCCTTCCTGTCTATCTCTTTGCTCATTGGCTGCCATGAGGGGAGCAGCTTCTTCTGTTACATGCTCCTCACATGATGTATTATGCAGCTACAGGCCCAAAAACAAGAGAGTCACGCAACCAGAGACTGAAACCTCTAAAAATGTAAGTCAAAATGAAATGTTTCCTCTTTATAAATTGACTCTTTCAGGTATTTGACACACCGCCTGAAAGCTGACACGACCATCACCCTCTCTTCTGAAGGAGAGGTTGATGGAAGGGACAGAATATTATGGGAAGCCACAGTCACAGCCACAGAGACACCAAGTGATGTCAACACACAGTGGTCTGAGTGTGGAGCAGACACTGGTCACTCAGAGGCCCACAGAGGCCTGGCAGTGTACACAGGATGAACCGACTGGGTGGGGACTGTGATGAAGACACAAACCGGGTCCCCAGGGGCAGTCAGGACTCTACTTCAGCAGAGCATCTGCCTGACAGGAATGGGGGCCCTGGGCTGCCAGATCACATTCAGGAGATCCTGGAAATCAGTTTTTAGAGGGAACTCCTCTAGGCTTTAAATGTTGGCAATATGCTCAGTTCGAGAAAGTTAAAAATTATGGAAAATTTTAGAGTCACGAGAAGTTATACAGAACAACAGAATGACACATGCCCAGGCTAAGAAACAACAGTACAGATTTGTGGGAATGCTTCCCTGTCATTGTCCCCCTCTCCCTACACGTGACTGTTACCTTTTTATTTATTTATTTTTTTTTTTAGTTTGTGGTGCTAAGGCTGGACCCTAGGGCCTTTCACATGCTAGTCAAGGGCTCTACCACTGAGCTTTACTCCTGGCCTTATTTATTTATATTTGGGTTCTGGGGGGTTGAACCCAGGGCCTGTGCATACGAAATATATGCTCTGCGACTGAGTCCTAGCCTTAACCTCTCAGATTTTAGATTTTCAGATTAGGGAAAAAGTCTATGCAAATATTTGAAAGTCTGAAAAGCTTTGAAATCTCAAATACTTCTGGTCCCAAGCATTTTAGATAAAGGATATTCAATCCTGTACTTTGTCACTAGAATACCACAGCTTATTTGCCTTTGTCTCATTGATGGAGTTGAGTGGTTTCCTAAAGGTTTTCTTTTTAATTTTTAAAAATTACTTACAAAAATTTTGAAATGGTCTTGTTACATTGATGGGGTGGCCTTGAGCTCATGATCTTCCTGCCTCAGCCTCTTGAGTAACTGGGATTTGAGGCATATACCACGTACAAACTTTCTTTAATTGTGATTTTTTTCCTATGAATAAATAATGTGTACACGATGTCTTATAAACTAGTATAAGCATTCTAGGTGTGGAATTGCTTGAAATGTTTCAGTTTGGGGGCCGTGGGGTATGGAGTGAACCCAGGGTTTTTGCACTGAGCTAAAACCCCAGCCCTAATTACTGTTTTTATTTTGTGACCATGTCTTACTAGGTTGCTAAGTTACTTAGGCTGGACTCAAACTTTCGACCCTCTTGCCTCAGCCTCCCAAAGTGCTGGGATTACAAGTGTGTACCACACCCTGCTTGAAAAGTTTCATATTTCCAGCAGCCCGTTTGCAGGCCAAACAAAAACACTTCTGGGGACTGGCTCTGACCCTGGCTGCCAGTCCCTGACCTCTGTCTGTGGCGGGTGGAGGCCTTATGCTCAGAGCTTGGCTCACCTGTCTGTAGTTGGATCTTATGTCCTTGCTCCTGGCACTCAGTCACTTACCCCGGCTTGCCCACAGTTGGCGCACACTTGCCTTTTGATGGATGAGTAGTACTGATCCAGGAACTCTTTGGCGAGGGGGAAGAGCTGACCCTTGGTGCGGACATCTTCGGGCCTCCGAGTGTGCTGAGGGGGCAGCATGATGGAGCCTATGCAGATGTGCTCGGTGCAGCCCGTTTCCTGCAGGGTCAAGAGAAACTCAGGCCACCGCTTTGCCAGCGGTGTGGCTGCCACCCAGGCTCTTACATCCACAGCAAAGCTGATCTGGTTCTTAATTCCAAGGGGACTTCGCAGTGGCCAGCTTCAAATCATTGTTGGGCGTGGTCATCAGCCATGGTAAGGAACAGGGAACCATGTTTTAAAGTCCCCAAAATGTTTGGTGTCAGGGGAGTGGGGGTCTGCAGAGTAGGAATCAGAATCATTGGCACTAAATTCCAGAATATGTTTTGACTCCCATGTGGATCAAAAAGAAACAATTGATTAACAAAATTGGTCTCAATTCTTTCCTCTCCTATATTCTGTTTGTAACATGACTTTACATCAATGTCCACAGAGAGGTGGAGGTTCTCTTCTCATTTCTTGGATCTGGGGTGTCTTTGGCCCATAGAATATGGCAGAAGTGACCCTGGGCTATGTCCACACCTGGGCCTCAAGAAGCTTTGCATCCTTTTGCAAACACAGGTGACAAGCCCAAGCTATCTTGGTGGGAAAGGAGTGTCTGCATGGAACATAGTTAGGTCAGCCAGTGCCACCCTACACCAGCCTTCCCTGAGCTGTCCCCTTGGGTGACTGCTTGTTCACGTGCTAACCTCACTGAGATCAGCTGTGTCTGGTCCAGATCAGAAGAACCACACTATTAATCCAGAAACTCTTGAAAAATAATGCATAGTTTTTTTTCTTCAGCCATTTAAATTTTTGGACCCGTTTGTTACACAGCAATAGCTAACTAATACAGCATTCCTCCAAGATGCCCATTTTCAACAAAAATTTAAAGTACTGTGTTGATTGTGAAAACTAATGGTATAGAAATTTAGAGGACACACTGCAAAATCAAGGAATCAAGGAAAGGCTCATCGAATTCTCCATCGGTGGCCAAACTAAGAGATAAAGAGAGTATTTTTGGAGCCAGGAACCATCCTTGAATTTTGAAGGGTACGAGGTACACCAATGAAAAGCATCCACATAGGTGAGTGAGTATTTGTCAGTGGTTCTCCAATAGGGATGAACTTCCTGCCCAGGGGCGCTTGGGCAATGTCTGGAAACCTGTTTGCTGCTACACGTGGGCTGGGGTAGTGAAACCAAGGAGGACAGGCCAGGGGTGATGCTAAACATTATGCCATGCACAGGACAGCTGCCACAACCAAGCTGTAGCCGGCTCCAGGTGTGGGTAGGGCTGAGACAGAGCCACTCTGGTCTACGCCCAGCTGGATTACTCACCAGTGTGCTCTTAAGGTGGAGGGTGTCTGTGAGCACCACGTCAGTCTCCCAGTTCTTGACCTTGAGGAAGCGGGGGCACTTGGAGGGGCTGCCGTTCTTGGTGGGGGACTGTCTGCCTGAAGCAGGGGGCTGGAGGAGAGAATGCAGGTGGAGCATTAAGCAGGGCCTCGAGGCCTCAGGGCCTTTGCACGAACTGTTGTCTCCACCCTAAATGACTTTAGTCATCCATTTGTCTTTACTTCTGGAAACAAATGGACCAGCTAGCAGCAGTGGTTGGGGTTGGCCCATTCATCTGAGATCTCCGCCATAAGGGTTACATCTACCTTGCATGTTTTCAGTGGTGGTGCCCATGTGTTACACAAGCATCCATCACACAACAGTTAGAAAAGAGAGGCCACAGGCATACCCACTATGCAGGCCTGGCCGGGGATGGGAGGTAACAGGCCGAAGCGTTGAGTGATACTCATCCAGAGAGTAGGAGACCAGTGGGGTGCGATGAAGGAGCTGATTCCGGGATGGAAGTCACAAGAACACTGGAGGACAGATACTGAAAACTAACATTCTGCAGCACTTTCTAGGTACCAAGCTATAACCCTATTATTCCCATTTTACAGATGAGAAAACTGAGGAACCGTGGTTTTATATGAAGAAGAAGAGAGACCCAAGTAGCTCGCCTCTGTCTCCCATTGTGGGGTGCCCTCTGCCAGGTTGGGGACAGCAGGGTATCCCCATCAGATTCCAGTGCCATGCTTGTGGAATCGTCAGCCTCTAGGACCTGGAGCCAAATAAACCTCTGCTTTCCCAGTTACTCTTTTCTGCCGGGTTCAGTGATAGGCACGTACATATGGCATTCAGTTATCCATGGTACTACCCGGGGGCCGAGCTGCAGGACCTCAGAGTGGGTTGGCCGCATTGGGGTTGGCCCTGGGGTGGGCAGGGCGGCCAGGAGGAGGAGGTGTGGCGTGGGGCTGGGGCGGCAGCTGGCAGCCTTCTTTAACAGGCCTAATAAACGAGGCCATCTGCCGGGGTTCCAGATGTGCACGGGGCGGTGGTTAAGAGCCAAGCGCGCGCCACCTTCCACCTGGGGCTTCGTGGGGCTGGCGCTTGAAATCGGGCCTTAGGAAGCTGCTGGCAGGGCTGCCGTGCTTGGGCTTTGATGTTTCAATTACCCAGCAGCAATAGTAAGGGACTCTGGAGCCGGACAAGTGGGGCGATTGATACAGCAGTCGGGGGACCTGTGGGCAGGACACAGATGATTTTTCTAGTGGGGCCCCGAGGGCTCCAGATCAAAATGCAGACTTAGGAGCCTTGACGTTGGGGACAGGACACAAGGGGGCTCTGGGCTGTGACCACTGCCCTCCTTTCCTGGCTTCCTGTCTGCAGCAGGACAATGAACACTTGCAGGTGGCGCCTGGATCCTGCGGATCTCAAACTTGGCAAAGCAGGCTGTGAGCCTGGGGACATCTCAAAGGCTCTGTTGATACCTCCTTGCTAAGCAGCCTGAGAAACCCTGTGGAGGAGGTCGGGGCCAGGTCTCTGGGAGGCTGGAGGCCTCCTGCACACGGGGCGCTCAGCCCCCCGCTGGGGGAGCCTGCATGGATGGCTGCCTGCACTGAAGCAGGGGTCTGCAGATGCGAGCTCGGGGCCCGCGCTGGGCCTGCTGCAGGCTCCTGTCCGGCCCCTGAGTGAAGAATGGTTTTCTACTTTTAGACTGTTGACTATAAAAATGCAAAGAAGAATGATACTCTGTGACACATGGAAGTTATATGCAGTTCAGATTTCCAGCTCCATGAATAAAGTTTTGCTGGCACTCGGCCACACTCCTTTGTTCCTGCATTGTGTATGGGTGGCTTCTTTTGTACTCTGGTGGCAGAGTGGGGTAGGTGTGACGGGGACCAAGACTGGACATCCACACCCACTAGCACTATTTCCTATCTTACCCTTTACAAGTTTGTAGATGCTGGAGGGAAGGGGTCTAATTCCAGTGGCTGAACATTGAGTGTCACACATCACTGCTACAGATTTTCCTGATCTTTCTTTAAAACACTGCTCAGCCCTGCCAGGCATAGTGGTGCATGCCTATAATCCTAGCACTTGGGAGGCTGAGGCAGGAGGGTTGCCGAAAGTTCAAGGTCAGCCTGAATTACACAGGGAGACCCTGCCTTGAAATAACACCACCACAGAACAAAACCCTAAAACAGCACCCAGCCTTGTCACCCATGCTCCCTGCTATCCTTCCCATGCTTCAGATACCTTCAGAGCACTTGACCTTGCTTGCAATAATTGAGATCGCATGTGTGTGAAAGCATATACATGTGACAGCACATGTGTGTACAGGAGAGCACGTATGTGCATTGTGAGAGCATGTGTGTGTGCATATATCTGTGCATGTGTGTGTGTGTGGGCGTGCATATGTGCCTGTGTGCACATGTCATGTGTGTGCATGTGTGTGAACATGTATATGGCATGTATTTATATAACTTTATATCACATACATACATATACAGGTAGACAGAGAACACAAGTGCCTCTTGGTATCAGCAGGCAGCTGATTGCTTTGAGGGCCAAAATCAAGGATGTTCAAGTCTCTGATATAAAACGATGTAATATTTGCATAAAACCTGTGCATAGAGCCTCCTGTATAGTTTAAATTGTCCCTAAAGCACCTATGATATCTGCAATGTACATAGTTGTAAATGCAATTTACGTAGTTGTTGCATTGGGTTGTTTAGGGAATAGTGAGAAAATAAAAAAGGTCCACGCACATCCAGCATAGACGTGATCTTTTCCTCCTGCGCAGTTTCTATCCGCAGTTGGTTGTGGAGCCTGGGATGCAGAGGGCTGACTGTGTTTTCTGACCACTCTTCAGCTTGCTCCGTCCCCGCCCCTGGAACAGCGGTGCCCCAATGCATGCTCAACCAACATTCGAGGTCTGAATTAGACTGAACCGTGTCTTGCCAAGTTCCCAGGTAAAGCCCTAAGCTACAGACAGTGTGTTTGCATAGGCAAGAGAGCTTTTAGAAGATAACTATTATCTCCCAAATGTGAGTGGGGTGGTGCCCTCAGCTAGTAGCACTGGTGGCCCCTTCCTCTCTTCTACATGGGGACGTGGGGAAAATGGTCATCTGCAAGTAGGGAAAGAGGGTCCTCCTCAGAACGAGGCTAAGCTGACACCCCCATCTCAGACTTCCTGGTTCCAGAACCGTGAGAACACACATTTCTGCTGTTTCGGTTGCCCAGTCTACGCCACAGTGCCAAGTCTAAGTGAATTTTGGAATGGCAGAGTCACTTATGCTCAGCGGAGGAGTCTGCTCTTGCTTTAGTGGAGAACAGAGAAGCCCTGCAGCTACCCAGCTGAGCGGGTGACACCGTCAAAGCCATGCGTCGGAGCACAGATGCTCCCTGACCTGCTACGGGGCCACATCCTGCCAGAAGCGCTGTACGCTGAAAATGTAAGTTGAAAATGCTTCTAATCTGCTTAACAGCTTAGCCACACAGCACACTGCAGCGCGTTGGTTGTTTCTCTGCTGATTGCATGGTTGACCGGGAGCTGTGGTCTGCTGTCCCCAGCCGGCGTGGAGAGAGGATCATCCCACACACACTCGCCCAGGAAAAGATCCCAATTCAAAATTCCAAGTAGGATTTGTCCTGACTCCATCTCGCTTGCACACCGCTGTCCGGACAAAAATTTCTAAATCCAACCACTGCATACGGGAGGGGTCGGAGGGCAGCTGAAGGCAGAGAGCCCCGGGAAGAGGCGGTTGGAACAGTGCAAGGTGAGAACTAGAGCCACGGGGCCGGAAGTGGGAGATAGAGCCTGGGGTGCAGACCAAGAGAGAGTGAGGGAGAAAGCAGAGGTCAGTGGGACTTCCGGTCTGCATGCAGGAAGACTGGTGAGCGTTTTGGAGGATAGTGGGAGGTAGGGAGTGGAAGCTTGGGGCAGGAAGACAGACGCAGCCTGAGAACCAGGAAGATGCAGAAACAAAGGCCAAGGGCCTGTCCTTCCCAATAACCGACAGTCAGGGTCACGTCATTGTCTTGGGCCTCAGGGAAACCAGCTCTAAGAGCTACGGCCAGGGAGGGGACACTTGTGAGACCCAGACCGTCTCTGGAGATGTTCTGAACCAAACTGTGCACCCGCCCTACTAATTCATGTATGGGCACCCTCAACCCAAATGCGTGAGTGTGGAAATAGGGTCTTTATAGAGATATGTACGTTAAGATGAAAATATTAGGGTGGTATTTGACCCAATATAGTTGCACTCTTTAGAAAAAAGGGAAATTTGGGCCGGCCATGGTGACACATGCTTGTAATCCCAACACTCTGGGAGGCTGAGGCAGGAGGATTGCAAGTTCAAGCCCAGCCTGGACAACTTAGCAAAAACCTAGAAATCAATCAATTCATCAACCAATAGGCTAGGGATATGGTTCAGCGCAAAAGTCCTGTGTTCAATCCCAAGAACTAAAAAAAAAAAATTTAAAAGGTAAATTTGGTGACAGTCACAGCCACAAGCCAGTAGATTCTGTGTGTGAGTGACCCAGCTAGTGGTGCTTAGTCGAGGCAGCTCTAAGCAATGAATCCAGGCACTCAGGCTTCAACGTGTGCAAATTTGGTAGGCTCTGATGCTTGTCCTGTTGGCGCAGGCTGAGGCCCTCCCGTTAGAAGCCCGTGGCATCTTGCCCCACTGGGCCTGTCCTGAAATGAGGGCAGCATGCTGGGGCCGATCTGGGCAGCTGGCCACCCACGCCAGGGGCCAGACGCCCCACACTGTGTCCTTCCTGCAGCCCTGGGGAGCAGGACTCCAACCCGTGGGGACCACCTCTCAGGGCATCATGGTGACCTGCATACAGGCTGTGGCCACTCGGGCTCTCGGACCGCAGACCTGCAAGGCAGGGACACTCGCCCATCTGCGCAATTAAACAGCTGCTACTTAGAAAACTTAACCAACTGTGTTTCACACCTCGGAGTATAATTTCCTTGTGGCACACTCAAGGCATTACATCAAACTGATTCATTCTGGCTTTTTTTCCTTTTTTTTTTTTTTTGTTGGAGACAGGGCTTGCTGTGTAGTCCAGCCTGGGCTTGAACTCACTATGTAGACTTGGACGACCTTGACTTTGTGACCCTCCTGCCTCAACCTTCTAAGAGCTGGGATCACAGGTGTGCACCACCAAATCCAGACACAGCGATCCAGGTGCCTGCAATCGCTGATTCTCTCTCCTTACCCCACTTTTGCAGTCTGTTGGGGTTGGGTGGGCCGGGGGGTGCTCCGGAGCTAGATATGTCGAACTTCGGGAGCAGAGGGGGGTCAAGGACTTGAGGATAAGTGGTGTTTAAACTAGAACGTCCAAATCACCATGAGATCATGGGATTGTCAGTCGGATGTTATTAGATGACTTTAAACGTGGTCCCATTACCGGACCAAGACGGATAGGTGCGCTAGGAATTAATTTTTCAAACGAATCTAGTAATTATCTTGTGGCCTACCGCATGACACGGCATTGTCCCGTGGGAAGCTGTCCAAGGCATTAGCCTTTAACTCGCGCCATGTGACTGTGGGAAGTGCACCGGTGCTTAAGAATCTGGAGACGCTCAGGAAGTGAAAGTCAGTTGTGTCTCTCTTGAATATGCTCAGTATGAAAATAAACAGTTGGCAAAATACGTGGAAATTCCAGCAGGGCTGGGCCTAAACACAGCGTATTCACAGGTCTCGCTTCCCAGCTGAGCCCTGGCTCCCACCCCCCGGGCTTGCCGCAGGACTTGCTGGCTGGCCTCTTGGTGAAGTGACCTGTGCAGGTCTGGGTGTCACTGAGCAAGTGACACAGCTCCGGGGGGAGGGAAGAGAGGAGCAGCTGGATTCTGCTGCTCCTAGGAGAGGCCAGAGAGGCCTGGTTCAGTAGCAATTCCTGGAAAGCATCTTAGTGGCGCGTTCAGCGCTAGAGAGCACCCCAGGAGCCCGAGAAAGCGGGATACCAAAGACGCTTTGCAGAAAACCCACCCTGGGAGTCCAACTGTGGCCAACTTAGCCTGACTAAGGCTGGGGACAGCTGAGCCCTGGGGAGGGGGGACAAAGTAAGCTGATTGGCAGATTTGAGGTAGGGACCTGGGGCACCCTCTAATTGTGTAGAGCAATTAATCTCAAACACAGGAGTTAGAGGCCTGGGCCAGGGACTAACATAGGACGCCCCGAGATGTCAGCCTGGTAGAGAGATGTGGTGTCTGCTACGGTAGCCTGGTGGGCTCTACAGTCTATGCAACCCCAAGTATCTCAATGTGACACCCATGTGTATGGCTGTGCCTGCAGCTTTTAGGAACAGAAGTTTCTAGAACAAATATTTGATGAAAAGATGGTGTTATAGCTTCGGGTCACTGATCATGCTCACTTCCATTCCTCCTTGTTTTTGGTGGTACTAGAACCCAGGGCCTTCACACTGAATTATATACCAAGCCTCTTCTTTCTGTTTATTTTTATTTTGAGATAAGATCTAAGTCACTAAGCTGCCTGGGCTGGGCTCAAACTTGCAATCCTCCTGCCTCAGCCTCCCAGAGGGCTGAGATTATAGGCATGTGCCATGACATCTGGCATTCCTTTCCTTTGGAGCAGCCCTGAGTAAATGTCCATCTGGCGTCTGGCCTGCACTAGATCATCGCATATCCATTGGCCCACTGAATCTTCATGGTAACCCATTCTTCAGATGAGGAAACAGAGGGTCTGAGTGGCCAAGTGGCTCTACAGAAATTCATAAGGCACAAGCAGCAGAGCTGGGCTTGGAATCCAGGCTATCGAAGTTCCTGGCTTTATAATCACAGAGGAGAGAGATGCAGTCTTTTCATGACTTACCGAGTGGTCTTTTCCTGTATGTAAAATGGGGTTCGTATTTCTCACCCTCTCTTCCTCACACGAGCCATGTGAGGGCTGGCAATACACCTTAGCAAGATTACAACTGGCCAAACAAGAACATAGTAACAACGAACAGCTTTTGAGCACGTCCTCTGTGCCAAGTCCTGCGGAGTTACGATTGGGCTCCCAGGCTCCAGGGCCTGGGTTCAAGTGCCATCTCAAGACTTACTACGTGGCCCTCATTGAGCCACTAAACACTTTGTGGCTCTGTTTCCTCATCTGTGAAATGAGGAGAATCATAGTATAGTCGCATCTCAATGGCCAGGGAAGATTGGCCCCAGGACCCCCTGCAGATATGAAACGCTGAGGACACCCCAAGTCCCTTCAGAAACAGGTGCAGTATTTGCCTGGAACCTACACACAGCCTCCAGTGTACTGCCCGGGTCGGTTCTAGACGGCTTACGCCTCAAGCAAATGCTATGCAGATAGTTGTCACACTGTCACGTGTAGGTGATGACAAGGTAACAACGCCTACACATTCCGTGCAGATGTAAGTGTTTTTGAATATTGGCCTTCGGCGTCTGGTTGACAGCGTGGGTGTGGAGCTCAGAGGGACAACGGGCCTTCACTGGCCTCAAACTTGTGGCCCTCTTGCCTCAGCTTCCTGCAGCCTGGTATCACAGGTGTGCCTGGTGTGGCTGACACGGTTATTTGACACACACACGACTTCACTTCATTTTGCCCCGGAAGGAGAAGCGCCTGTTAGCCACTGTCAGGAAAGGGGGCTCAGTGCACACGTTAGTCACCTGATGGAGGTCGCCAGCTCCAGGGGTCCCGTCCCTGAGTCTGTGGCCCCCATGCTGTGGGCGAGTGAACCCCTGGGTGACAGTGTCTGCACATCTGCAAGGCAGTGCTGTCACCACCTTACTGTTATTTTTATCCCGACATCATTAGCGCGCATGAGTCAGAGCAGATGCGGTTTCTGCCGGTTCCAGGGACGGTGGCCGAGAGGTGGAGTAGTTTGCCCTACTGCCCGTCCAGGGGCTCTTGGTTATCAGCAGAGGCTGCACCAGCTCCAAGACAGGAAAGAGAAGAGAGGGGAGAGGGGAGACTGGAGAGGGGAGTGGGGAGAGGAGAGGGGGTAGGGGAAGGAGGAGGGGGGAGAGGAA
>PVJX010021443.1:0-31745 GCA_004027295.1 Dolichotis patagonum | reverse complement strand
ATTTGGGTTTTTTTGGTTGTTTTGGGTTTTTTTTTTTTTTCTTTGAGCAGTGTGGCTTGAACTCAGAACTTTAGCAGCAGCTTCATCCCCAGATCCTGTTATTTTTTGAGACAGGGTCTTGCTAAGTTGCCTAGACTGAACTTGTGATCCTCTTTCATTAAACTGGGCTACAAGCATGGAATTATACAATACTATACTATGAGAGTTATTTAGTTTATTTACTCTTAATCTCATATTCTTTGGTTAAAAAGGAGACGCTAACTGTAAAATGTTTTGTCTTTTTAGAAAGAAATATTTATGATGAATGTTCTTTTATTCAGAAAGATAAAAAGAAAGAATAGTCCATAGTCTCACTCCCGGCAGAAATATATTTATCTAGTTAAAAACACATGTTCGTATATGAAATAATGTTCATATATGCAGAAAAGAAAACACCCCTTTCTCTGACACCCCTGTCATTCTCTTCAAAGGTATCCACTATTAATTTTTTAATTCATACTTGTAGGAAATAAAAATTAATATGCTACCTGGATAAAAATTATACCCCAAATTTACCATATATAATATTCTATATCCCACTACATTTCTTGAATGTATATAGTATTGACTGATTCTTATGTGGATATCTGTGCATTTTTAAAGTTTCTCATATTGTTAGTATCTCTACATCTTGCTTCTTCCAGTATTTGCATATTTTTATTTTGACAGTGTTAAATTGTCTCCAACCAAGATAGTGTGAGTTTATACTTGTAATGATAGTACATCAGAGTTTTTAGTTTCTCATACTTTTACCAGGGACCGGCGTGATAAATATAAATATATTTATATAATTGTATTTATATAAATATATTTATATACAATTTATGTACAATTTATATAAAATTTATAATTTATATAAATTATATTTATATACAATTTATATAATTGTAATTATATAAATATATTTATATAATTGTATTTATCATGCCAGTCCCTGGTAAAAGTCTGAGAAAATGTAAACCTGATGCCTTGTTGTTGTAATAATGCATATAAATAAATGTGAGTCTGAGCATCCTGTTATTTTTTGTTCCAAGACTGAGAAGAGCATCAGTTGCTCTCAAAGGATAAATTAGCTGATTTTCTGCTAAGAACACACTGCAATAGTAACAATAATGTTTCATCAAAGGATCTTGTACTTGGTAACAGCAAAGTCTCCACACTTCACTAGTTCCTCTGTGTGCTTATGGCTTAACTAAAGTAACAGCTACTGACCTTTCCTATGGAGGTTCCATATAGGTCATAGAACCAATGACAATTTCAGCCCAGATTGAGATGAAGCAGTCGCTTGAAGCTTACTTACCTCCCTCTTCTTGTCTTGTGATAATGCCCACTACAAATTCTTTGTAAGATACTTTGAGTCATTTTTAGCTCAGAGTTTAGTATAAAAATTAAATAAATAAGGCTGTGCCGAAAGGTAGATTCAGCCTAAAACTGTCAAAAATTTGTTTAGCTTTGTTTTTATTTCTAAAGTGTCACAACCAATGCCAGGCCTTTAAAAAATATTTGATAAACATTGGTTTGCATACCAAATCATGCTGTAAATTTATGAAAATAGTCATTTCCTTTATACTTAGTTTTATACTATGATATGTAAAAATCTACCCAAGATAATTTGCATTTAAAAATTTTTGTAAACTGACCATGTTGTAATAGTACTGCAAAGTTGAGGAGAGAGGGATAAATTTGAATATCAATAGCTTTTTATTTTAACCTCAGCAATTAATTAACACAAAACACTCGTTAATGTAACTGAAAAATTTTATGTGGGCATTGAGGATATAGTTCAGTGGTAAAGCACTTGTCTAGCATGCTTCAAGCCCTAAATTTGATCCCTGCCACTGGGGGGGAAAAAAACTGTAGGAAATCAAGTTATAGCAGTGGTTGACATCATATTGTGTGTATTACCATATTAAATTGAAATGCATTTTTAGGGCCAGGGAGTTAGCTCAGAGGCATAAGCACCTGCCTGGCAAGCACGAGGTTGTGAGTTCGATCCCTGGCACAAAAAATAAATGCATTTTTAAAGTTCATTCTAATATTTTATTACCCTATTTGAATTATTCTCACTTAAAAAAAAATGGGAATGCCAGCATTTTGTATTTCCTCATCCTACTCCAACCAAATGCTTTATTTGTCAGAGAAATTCTCTCCTGTTGTAATCCCTCAATACTCTTGTCTGAGTTAAATGGTAATAGAACAGCCATTGTTCATTTGAGTGTTGACTGTTGATGTGGTAAATGTGCCTGATAATATTTACTGTAAAGAGTTGAAGGATTTTACATTTTTAATAAATACGGAGTCTGCAAAAAAAAAAGTATATAAACACCTCAAAAAAAGAAAAACTTTTAGAACTATTTTACTGAATTTATTGAGACAACATGAGATTAATACAAGTAATTTTGGGTCTCTACAATTATAAGAAGGGCTCAAAATGGCAGCCATCAACATCCAGACACTATTGGTATGGTGAATTGTTGCCTTGGTCATTAGATTGCTGCACATGCATTTTCTTTCTTTGTGGGTGGAGGGTTGGTTTTTGGAGACAAGGTCACTATGTAGTTAGCGCTGTCCGTGAACTCACTATGTATCCCAGGCTGGTCTTGAACTTGTGGCAGTCCTTTGCTTCAGCGTGCTGGGATTGTAGATGTGCACCACTACACCTAGCTTGTACATGCATTTTCAGTTTCTTCTCCAAGGACTGCCAGTGTAGTGGGTTTTCTGCAATGTGTGACATCTCATAGTATCCCCCATAGGACAGTAACACCATTTGTTGAAAAAACATCCTGTTTTTCTTTGCTTGAAGTATTTATACATTTTTGGGGCAGACTATAAAAACATTGAGAAATGGCTAATACTGAATTCTGGATAGATAAGATTATCTCTAGAAAGAGAATGTGGTAGGAGAGATTTAGGGAGAATAATATTTTGGATGTATTTAATATTTTATGATTTGAAAAAGATAAAGATTTAAAGCAAATACAGCAAAATGTTAATGTCTGTTAATCTGGATTTTAAACACATCAGTGTTTGCTATTATTTTCTATACCTTTTTTCTTGAGTATAAATAAATAGTAAGTACATGTTGGTTATTTTCAGAAAGAAATCCGTAGTTCCTTGGTTCTCTCAATGTTACAACAGATGTTAATGGAAGATAAGGCTGATTTGGTAAGAGAAGCTGTCATTAAAAGCCTTGGAATCATTATGGGATACATTGATGATCCAGACAAGTATCAACAGGTGTGTTTTTCAGAATGAATCTCTTTTACCCAATTTTAAATTTCTGATAATATTCTAAAACTTTGGTTCAGATACTTTATAACTATAGTAGGAATGGCAACGATCCCAGTTTTATTCAGCTGGACATAATTGCCTGGTTTCAGTCTTGCAATTCAGAGGAAAGACTGTCATGATTTCTTTACAGTATCTCCCACAGCTTTGTGTCAAAACCAGCAGTAAATACATGTTTTCCAGCCCTTCTCTTTGGTTTACTCATCAATGCATACATGGCATTTAAGAAAATGAAAAGAGTAGTATTATGGCTGCTTATGAAGTATTTTAGCAGATTTATTCTTCCAAAACTCTCCATTGCTCTTTCGACAGGGTTTTGAATTATTGCAGTCAGCCTTGGGTGATCCCTCAGAAAGAGTAGTTAGTGCAACACATCAAGTATTTTTACCAGCTTATGCTGCCTGGACTACAGAACTTGGAAATCTACAGTCTCATCTTATACCTACACTACTGAACAAGATTGAGAAGCTTCTCAGGGTGAGTTCTTCTGTTGTTGATGTAATTTATAGCAATTTAAAAGATCTTTTCTAAACCATTTTAAAGGAATATTGGGGAGCAGAGACAGAAAATAACACTTAGCTAAATACCTGATACCAATAATTTGTAAGATTCTGTTTCACTTGAGCCAAGAGAAATTTAAGGAAGTTTTGGTGAGGCTAGGAGTGAATAGGTCTGCATCTGTTAGAGTGCTTAACTGTTTTTACATACAACAGTTCGAGAAACAAAGATAATTAAAATCTGAGTTTGTGTAGCTTTCTTATTTATATGATATTGAAATTGCTTCAACTATGTGTATTTCACTACAAGTTATTTCCTGTTTTTACTTATAATTCCATTTATTAAATTATTAGGTCCAAATGTATCTCACCATATATTTATGATTTCATAGCTTTTTATTCTTCCCACCCATGTAAAAAAAGTAGATAGAAAGTTCTTGATCTAACTTTTGTTTTAAAATTTTTTTTACTCAAATTGACACAGTAGTTAATGGCTACTAGAGAAACTTAACATTCATGAATGCCTGTTTATGTCATTAAGGTAGATACATTAAATATTAAAATCCTACTTCTTTCTCATAAACCTTTGAGTTGTAGTTTATGTTTTCTATGGAAACTGAGACTTAGTATATAAGTAAATTACCAGGGACCCACTGCTGTATAGTGTTACATGATATCAGGATCTTGTATCAATCTCTGACTCGAAACTCATCTTTTCTGCCTCAAAATGTTAAAGGATCTGTAAGATTGTTACAGTTAAGCACTGTAATTACTCAGTAGATTATCTTACATGTGTTCACATGTATTTATTTAATTTAAAAAATAGGGCTAATCTTTTGTATAAATTTCAAAATGGGGTTTCTTTTTAAACCATAAATACACTATTCTGTAGAAATACTGTTCTGTGAAACCTAGGGAATTTTTTTAAATGTTTATGGTTTTTTCTATCTGAGAATTACCCATACCTGGTTTTTCTTGTTTCATATGATAACACAACAAATTCCACATTGCAATTAAAAGTGCTACACTATAGATAGTAATTCTTACATGAACAAATTAAGAACTTGGTAAATAATTCATATTTCTAGCACAGTTGCTATTTCAAATACAATAACGATGTCTCAAGTAGTGTTGCACAACAATAAATGCTTTAATCTCTAATAATCTTTTTTTCACTTCAATACTAAATCTCTAAGTACCACACTGATCCATTAACCCTGTTTTTTTCTGTTATCTTTTTTTGTTGCTTCCTTTTGAAGTTTCTTCTACTATTTTGTGTGTGTGTGTGCCTGGAATTATTTTAAAGTGCTTTTAACACTTGCAAATACAAATATTGCCAAATACATAATAAGAAGCAAGAAATATAAGAAAGAAAATTGCAAGCAGAGTTGAACATTTAAAATGATTCCTGTGACTCACTTTAATTTCTTTAACCTGAGTTATAAAATTTTAAAAGATAAGACCCTCCCACTGAAAAAGAGAGCCTATAAAAGAAGTTCTAGATATTGGAAATGACCAGTGTTTGCCCTAAAGTTTTTCATGTAAAAGATTCTGTTATTGCTTTATTGCTTTAGCACATTTTGAAAGAAAATTTCCATTAAGTCTTACATTTTGAGTTCAAAAAATGTTTTATTTGTCACAAAGGAAATGAATCCAATTAGCAGTGTAATTTCTAAAGACTAAAATTAGCTTCCACCTCCTTATGTTTCAGGAAGGAGAACACGGTTTGGATGAACATAAGCTCCATATGTATCTTTCTGCCTTGCAGTCCTTGATCCCTTCTCTTTTTGCATTAGTACTGCAGGATGCACCTTTCTCTAGCAAAGCCAAGCTTCATGGTGAAGTGCCACAGATAGAAGGTACTGAACTCAAATTCTGGAAGGAAAATTATTGCACTTAGTTTCCCAAAGAATTTTTTTATTAAAATCCTTTAAAAAACACTGTATGATGGCATAATTACCAACATGTATTATGTGTATGTAGAATCTTGTGTTTGTAGATTATATGATATCTAATATAAAAATGTTGGGATTCATCTTTAAGGCTGAGCTTATGGATATTATTTTATATTACAGTTTGCTTTTTTTTTTGATGTGGGATCACTGGGGATCGAACCCAAGGCCTTGTGCATGAAAGGCAAGAGCTCTACCACTGAGACACATCCCCAGACCATACTTTTTCCATTCTTCATCTGTAATTTTTTTATGTAATCTTTGTTGAGCAGCTAGAATAAATGTTTCCTTCTGTAAATAGATCTGAATCAATGAAAAGATCCCCTTAATACCAATGTCAGTATTTGAGGTCATTTCTACTTCCTTTATAATTTCTTCCACAGCTGCTTCATCTTATTTTCAGTATGAGAAAGAAAATATAGGCAAATGTAATTATTTCCTTCCACCCCTGCTATGTCCTTGATAGAAAGAATATAAGCATATTGACAAAATTTGCTTTTTTCTATAGAAGAACTGACATAATTTTAGAATTACATGAAATTGATAACAAAGGCTAGTGTTTTCTTACTCTCCACATACCCAGTAAATGACTTTTGATATGTGGCAGGTGATTCACAACCTGACCTCTTTTCAAAGCTCCAAGATAAATGGCTACAAATAAGCTATTTTTTGCAGTTTTTCAGATTTGTGAACTACTTTTGTCTCTTACTACTTTCTGGTAAACAAAGAATTACAATATTTCAAGCAACAACAATGCTTTTAGAATTTAAATTTTCCACTAAAATAAACTGTAGTCTACCTATAACCTATCGAGTATGAAACAGTGTTTTCAAGAATGTATGAAGCCACAAGACAAAAGTAGCATATGGTTTTTGAATATTCCTTTCATCACACTTCATAAAGTAAAAACTTTGAAGATAAGACTTTATAAAGCACTGGCACTGGCACTTCAGATTGTACCATTTTACTCATTAAAGCATTTTATCTGCCTAAAGATATTCTTATCTTTCTAATTTTCTTTTTAATTGGCTGTATCTGGGAATTCAGAGATCAAGGTTTTGATAGGATAGATTCCTTCTGAAAATTGTGAAGAAAAAACTGTTAGTTACCTCTCCCCTAGCTTCCTGCAGTTCACTAGCAATCTTTGATGTCCCTTGTCTTGTAGATATATCACCTCGATCTCTGCCTTTTTCTTCATATGACCCACTCTGCTTTTCTTTCTGTGTCCAGATTTACTCCTTTTATAAGGACATCAGTCATATTGGGTAAGGGTGTACCCTATTCCATCCAGTATGACCTCATCTTATCCAAATTCATATATAGGAATCCTATATTGAGCTCAACCTACAGAGAACTCAGTTCGACCTATAATATTTATTATCTTGTCATTTATTTAACAAAGAATCCTTGAATATCAATTGTTGTGAAGCACTTATTAGAGATTAAATAGAATAATTTTAAAACAACTTCTTTACTATTCTGACTCTATTCCTTCCAGTGTTTATGTGACCTCCTCTTGTGATTTTCTTTTATTATACCAAAGTAATCTTTTGTTTTCTGGTCCTGTTGACTATAACTAAGTAGTGACTTACTATATCTTTATATTAGGCATATATCTATAGTAATGTTTATACACATGCATATAACTTGGAATATAATTTATTATAAATGAAAATTTGTGTTTTCATAAATGATGGTACCTCATACAAATCTTTTTGTGACCGATTTATTTCTTAACATTACTCAGTATTTTTGTAAGGCACTATTTCAGAAATTTGGAATAGAGTCTTGAATAAAACAAGCTGTATGCCATCATAGAGCTTACTTTCTTTTAGGAAGAAAACACATCACAACAGCAGTTATTTTGCAGGTAATTGTGGCCATTTCCTTGAGAACAAAATTCTGACATTTTGCCAACTTATTAAAATGCATTCTGGGAAGCTTTCTATATTATTATTTGATACTCAATTTTTTTCTTTTTATTAAAATGACAAGTAAATAAAACTTTTTAGGCTCCTAAACCATTTTCTTGTGTATAATAACTGAGTTATAAATGTGATTGCTTATTTCCAGTCCTTGTTTTGCTTAGCTTAACCCTTGTTGGACTTAGTTAAAGCCTTTGGACCCTATTCTTTTTACAATAAATTTTACTTTTTCTTATTCCATATTTTCCATTCATATCAATATTCTATCATAGTGAACTGAGAATATAGCTCAGTGGCACAGCACCTGCCTGGCAAGTACAAGGTCATGAGTTCAATCCCCAGTGCAAAAAAAAAAAAAAAAAATCCATCATAGCGGCAGTTTGAAACTAGTATAATAGAACTATGTTTGAAATTATCTCAGGCATGGTTTGGTATGATACAGACATAGTAAACACAAATATCTCTCACCATCCAAATCTGTTGATTTCTCAGTTAAGATAATGAAAATTTAGGGAGAAACTTTAGAGGGTGAGAGAGATATTATCCAAGTTTCTTTTGTTTGTGTATTATAATAGGAAATAGGAGTGTTCAGATAGCAAGAATAATCATTATCTGTCCTATATTTTGGTAGTTTTGTTAGTGTTTGTGGTATTGAGAATTGAACCCTGAGCCTCATGCAAACTAAACAAATACTGTACTTGAGCCACATCATCCAGCCCAGGCCTCCCCCCACACACAGGTTTTTTTGTTTATTAATTGAAACAAGATCTTACTAAGTTGTCCAGGCTGCCTCAAACTCTGTCCTCCTACCTTAGCCCAAATAGAAAGGATTATAAGGAGTCACCACCAGGCCTGACTATACTTACTATATTTTTAAGTGGCCTGGTGCTTAATAGGAATAGAGTGGCATGAGCATTTTTTAAACTGGGTACTATTTCAAGTACTCTGAAGTCTAATCATTAAATATGTTTTGATAAAATGCTGCATGCTAATCTGTCTTTTTAGGATGATTCCTCTATCAGGAGTTGCTTTCATTACAAGTTTCTGACCTATACTTAATGAACTTTTGGCATGTGCTTTTCACTTAAAAACAAAAAGTATTCTGGTAATTACACAGGATTTTATTACTGCCTGTATGACCATAGATTTTATAAATATGTTTAAACTTTTTAAAATATACTATTGGGGGTGTATATATGTGTGCATGAGTATATACACATTATTTGCACAATTTTAAAAGTAATTTTTTTCAGTTTTACCTCAAAACTTTTGAAATATATAATATGGGATGTAGTTATATCTGCAGTGCACTGTGCTTTATCTTACCACTGGCTTAACATTTTATATAAATGTACTGTGTATCAAATGATGAAAAAAATTAAATGAGGCATTTAATATTGGGAATTACATTCTGTAGAACCCAAGCTTAAGTGTATTTTATGTCATGATTCTTTGCTATTAATATTTCTTCTGCTCTTAACCTATTAGTTCCTTTTCCATGAAGGAAACATTTTATTATTTCATTGACATAAAAAGTATGGTGGAATTAGAAGTATTTTTTAAATCAAATTTAAATACATGTTTTGTCTAAGAGTCTTGTCTCTGAGCAAATTTTAATCTAACCTAACCGAAATTTTATTCATTAGCAGTATTTATTCATTCTAGTGTTTTATTCATTCTGGTATTCATTTGTTAACTACACAATCTTGTAAAAAATTTTTTTCAAATATATTTAGTTTGTTCACATGTGACAAGAATTTGTTTCATTTTTTTAAACAATGGCTTGATTAATGTTTAAGTTTTATATTTAAAGTTTTTAATGAGCTAATTAAGTATGGAAGAAGGGACCCTGTTTTTCTTTTGACAGAATAACTAAGATCTCAAACTGCCATTTTCCATGTTATTTATTTTGCCTCTATTATTTCTAGTGACTAGGTTCCCTCGGCCTATGTCACCTCTTCAAGATGTATCCACTATTATTGGAAGCCGTGAACAATTGGCCGTGCTATTACAACTTTATGATTATCAGCTGGAGCACGAGGGTACAACCGGCTGGGAGAGTTTGCTTTGGGTTGTCAATCAATTGTAAGTTTCATCTCCATGTTCATTTGATATACCTGAATTAGTTCGGAGGCAGATAGTTCATAGCTTTGAAACTTTAGGGTAAAATTAAATGTTTATATATAACTGGGCATCATCAGTAGTAAACTTTTGTAGAAGAAGAGATTTATACCACGGGTTAAGTAATTATCTATGAAGATGTTGCTTCTGTATTACATCAAAGAGACTGATCTGCTACCTTGTTTGTTCAGTAGTGGCATTGAATTTTAAACTATACCCAGGTTTCTCATTTTTTGAGGACCTGCCATATTAGTCAGGATGTTATGTGACGCATCAGATCCATAGATTTGAGTCTTATTAACTTCACTCTACTATTAAATTTTCATGTATTTTTATGGCAAGGATTTAAAATTTATTTTAAGAAATTTATACAGTAGAATATAATCTTAAAGCCTTTCAAAGGGTTGCAAACAATTCTTTTGCTTTCAAAAAACAAAATACTAAAGGTAGTTAAATTTATATTCCAGAAATTAGTAAGGAAGCACTAATTTATCTGTATCCCCTGCCTGTTTTCTTTCCTTCCATATTTAGGTTACCACAACTTATAGAAATAGTTGGCAAAATTAATGTTACTTCAACTGCCTGTGTCCATGAATTCTCCAGATTTTTCTGGCGCCTTTGCCGGACATTTGGCAAAATTTTTACAAACACTAAGGTAAAGACTTGTATTCCTTGTTTTCTTACATGTAAGAGATATAGCACTGTAATAGAAGATAATGCTATAAAATAGTAAATAAAATCAGCTCTCCCTTTACATATATTTTAATACAGTCTATTAAAATATTATGTTAAAGAAAATTCTAGTTGGTGTAATATTCTTTATTTTCAGTAGATTATTTAGCCTAAGCTTACTTTGTATTCAAACTTGGTTGTTAGATTAACTTACTACAGATGTCTCAATCATTTTCAGCAATAAGAGTAAGATAAGATAAGAGTAAGAAGTATCACCTAGGGAACTCAACTGCCATCCTTTGTATATGCTTCTGGCATTACCATATACCAGATTCTGGAAGCATCTGTTTGCTCAACACACTTCAGTAAAAACATGAGATGACTAGAACTAGTATATTGTTATCCTAATTATTCAGAGATCCAATAAAAACTTTTAAAAACTATAGTTGCTAAAATAAAATGTTCAGACATTTAAAAGGTAAGCATTTAAAATATCATATTTAATTTAGTACAGCTTTTTACTATTAAATCTATATTGAAACATTTAAAGCAAAAAAATGTACAATAAAAAGACCTGGTCAAGACTCTTAAGGCTTAGATTATGGTTATCTAGTGATTGACATTTGCGATTTTTAAGAAACAAGTTAAATGATTTGGATTTTGTCTTTTTCATGTGTGACAATGAAGAATTTGCTTTACTGTCTTTCAGTTAAGTATGGTTCAATAGATTAGTCTTTTAATAGTAGTCTTCTCAGTTTAAATTCAATATGTAAATATGAAATGTATTGATATTGGCAAAAATTGTTCAACATGTCCCAAACAAGTAGCTATTACTTTTTTTTCCTAGAAAAGCAAGTATGAGTCACTTGAACACTTAACATTAAGTGATTGCCTCCAGTGGTCAGAAATCTGTGATAATTCTACTGATAAAAAGTTCAGACAAGCATTTGTTCTAACTGAAAGTAGTAAATTGTTTATATTTAAATTTTAAGGAATAGGGGCTGGAGATTTAGCTCAGTGGTATAAGTGCCTGCCTGGCAAGTACAAGTTCCTGAGTTTGATTCCCAGTACCAAAAAATTAAATTAAATTAAATTAAATTAAATTAAATTAAAATAAAATAAAATAAAATAATAAAATAAAATAAAATAAAATAAAATAAATAATCATATCATCTTGGGGACCTTGAATGTAACTCAGTGGTAAAACATTTGCCTACCATACAGAAGGCCCTGTTTTTCATCCTCAGCATTGTAATCCATCAGTTGAGAAAATCAGCTTTGAAATTATTTAACAAAACAAACCAAAGACATTCAGAAAATACATATTGACCAAAATTGATTTTTGTCCTTAAAAGTGTTGTTTGTAATAGCTTGACTTCTTTGATTCTAAGCATCTTACTTAAGAATTTATATATTTTTTACTTCAGTCTATAAGCAAAATAAAGAAATTAATAAATATTAGTAGCAATAATAAACATTTTATCTGATCATTCATTAATCCACTGAACATGAGACCTTCGGGATTTTTTTCTTTGGGTTGTTTAGGTAAAACCTCAGTTCCAAGAGATTTTAAGACTATCTGAAGAAAACATTGGTAAGTTGTTCACTGTTGCTTTTAAAAACAATTGAATCTCTTTATTCAAGAAAAATACTGTATTCTATATATGTAAATTATATAAAGAAAGTAGCAAGTACAATTGAAAAAAATTTACATTTTGGTGTTCATAGTTTTAAACTGTGTCTTATCTAATAGTCTTTCCATGTGGTGATAGTGAGGTTAATCCTTATTCTATTTAATTGTAAATAAACTGTAGGCTTATGTGGGCAGTTGTAGCCTCTTTATTCATTGTCTTCAGTGATCTGCCTTCAAAAGTCTAGTTATAACACCATTAGCATAGGAAATGGTTTACATACGGATGTTGTGTACCTCAGTATCTTTTCTAATTTCTAGGAATAAATTGTGGGAACTGTTAAAAGGAATATATACCGTTTCCCACCCTGTTTACCTTGGTTGATTTTTGAGTATGTACATAATTCTTGTCTATATCCTACCTTAATTCTATTTGAGTCATCTAGAAAACTTCATTTTTGGTTATCTTTTTAAGCCTAAAAACACTAACAAGGATTGTTTTTAGACAAATGCTTTCCCAAAAGTTATTTTTAATACCTTTATAAAGAGTTGATGTTTGGGTCAGGCATGGTGGTGCACTCCTATAATCCTAGCATTTGGGAGGCAAAGGCAAGAGGATCATTGCAAATTCGAGACCAGCCTTGGCTACAAAGTGAGCCCAAGACCAACCTGAACTGCACAGTGAGATACTATCTCAAAAAGAAAACAGAAAAAAAAAAGTTATATTTGAAATCCCTAATGTTGATATCATATGTTTAAGCCATTTATTAATTCTGATGGCAAATTAGTGAAGAAAACTAAAAGTATTTAGGAAGACCTGGCTATATGTTCATCTGACAGAATCAAGAAAATTCTAATGTCTGGTTATAGAAATACCTCATTTAGTTACTACATTTTTCTGGCCATCAGAAATGTTTATGCTGAAAGACTTTTAAAAAGCATTAAATTGTATTTTATGTAAAGGGATAAAAATGTGTTGTGATCACAGTATTTTCCAAAGCAATGGAAGTTTTGTAACCTTGTAAGAAATTGTAATTTTAAATTTTAATTTCACAAGATATTTTCTTTATACCTAAAACACACTTGGACTTTTAAAAATATTTTAATAATTTTAGATTCCTCAGCAGGAAATGGGGTCCTCACTAAAGCTACAGTCCCCATTTATGCAACAGGAGTCCTCACATGCTATATTCAGGTAAGAAAAAAATTCAGTATCTTCTGTTAGAAGAAGGCTTTATATTTTGTCTTCCTGATGTAAAGACATAATTATAAGTGAAAATATGACACAAGAAAAAATATTTATTTTATTCAATGAATAACTTATAGTGGAGAATATCTTTAATAAGACTTTTAGTAAAATATCTGTTGAACAAATAAATTTATTGATTACATCTTTTTTTAATATTTTATTAGTGTTAAGTTGCACTTACTTAGCAACTTCTCTATTCCATTATACATTTTTCTTGAATAAATGACAACACATGTGTTAGGTAAAGCAAACTACAAAATGTTATGGAATGCTTTCTTATTGTTTTCAACAAAGCAGTTTTTAATAATTTTACTAATAATACTAATACTATGTAGTAACTGCTCCAAAATGTAGTAGCTTGTAAAAGTTATAAGGTGTTTTACTGACTCATGATTCTGCAGTCTGGATTTGCCAAGCTGGCTGTTCTGCTGATCTTGCCGGTAGTCTCTTATTATTGATACATTAAACTGTTTTGTTGATGCGGTCTCAGCTAGGATGACAGAGCTCTCAAGGGCTCTCTCTCCTATTTCTCTTTTGGCCTCTGAAGCAACAGAGCCAGAAGTTATTATCTGGTTTCTACAGACTCCAATGGGTACACAAGTAGAATCTGCTAGACTAAAACTTAGACCTGGAATTAGCACATCATTACTTCTATGGCAGTATATTGGTTAAATAAGTCATAAGCCCAGCCCAGACTCAAGAGAAGTGAGTTAAACCAAGGTGTATACCAGGAAGTGCAGCTCTTTGGTTGCCACCAATGCAAGAGACTGCCATGCTCTACTCACTATTCTTCTAAGTACCATATGATGTATCTCAAGGCCTGAATAATTTTCAAGTGTGAAACATTCCTACCTTATGTAGTCTCTTCATAAACCATGTTTAGAAATCAGAATGTGAAAATGAAGAAGAAACACCTTTCTTAAGGGTTTCCTGAATTTTCATGCACAATACTTCTGCCCTTTAAGTTCGAAGAACATCAATTCGTATTTATTACACTTTTCTCCCAAGTTTGAGTCGTTACAGTATTAAAAAAAAAAAAGTTTTACAGTGTCACATAGTACTTTGCAATTCTAATTCTATTACAAAGCCCAGTTCAACATGAGTTTTAAGTTAAGACTACCTTTAATATTGATACATACCAGATTGTTTAAAGTTATGCAGTATTAATGATTATCTATTGCTTTAAATTGGTCAATGGTACTAGTGTTACAGGCAGCTGAGCCAGTTAGAAATATTATAAGCAGTCAGACAGGGCTAGGCCCTCAAGGAAGCTGGCACAAAAGACCAGATGTCTGACCTTGGAGTATATTCTACTCTTCACCTCCATTGTTCCTAAAATTCATTCTTCGATTTTAGAGAACACGAGCTCATACCGGACATAGTAGGTCGGGAGTTTCATTCCCCTGTATCACTAGGCACTAACATAGGGCAAGACACAATAATACGCATACCATTCTTTTTAATTTAGAAGCTATCCAGCATTAGAACAAGTCTGATATCTCTGTCTCCCTCTCTCTCCCTTTCAAAGTTTTTGGTTTGTATTTTTATTTTGACCATAAATGCCATTTTGAAGCATAATAGAAAATTAGGTACAAGGTTTTGCCAATAGTAAGCTTCAGAATAGATTTGCAGAATAAATGAACAAGGACGTATCTTTTGAGTCACTTGAAGTCCAAATGTGTTATTTATATTTCTAAAGAGATAACAACTGTTTAGCTCATTAGAAATATTTAATAAATTGAGACAATGAGAAAACATACACCAGCAGTTAATATTTTTTCTTAACAGTTTTTGGCAGTAAATACAACTATCTAGAATCAAATACATAAACAGTATTGCTTGTTTTTAAGATTTCAAAACAGATTATAGTAAATTTTCAAAAAACAAAATATCCATGCTTACTTAGAACTATTTTATTGCACCTTTATAATTTTTTATCTAAAGTTATATCTACTCTGATATAGTAGATAATTAAAAATGAATGAAATCTGTTTTCCAACTTCACTTTGATACTAATACCTTTTTACTAAGTAGCCTATTGTGTTTTAAAACTACTATAATCCTTCCTTTTTTCATATGAATCTTTTTGTTCTTGTCAGTCCTTTACTTGACCTGATTCAAAGCTAACTTCTATGGAAAAGAATGGTAGAAAGTAACCCAGTCTTCCTTGTGGATCTTTTGATATATTCAGAAGCTATTTATTGTTGACCTTCCACATTTTTAATGATAACTTCATCTTAACTTCTCATATTTGTATTTCCTTATATAATGTCACATTATCTTTTCTTACAGATTTCAAATTTAACATGCAATATTTTTCTTTAATTTCATATAATTGCTCTTTCTAACATTTCTTAACAAAAAGAAAAAATCTTCTGCTGGGCATGGTTGCATATAGCCTGTTCCTAGCACTGGAGAGGGCGAGGCAGGATTGCCATGAATTCCAGGCCAGCCTGGACTACATAGTGAATTCAAGGCTGATCTGAACTACGTAGCAAGACCCTGTCTTGAACCATCCCCCCCAAATCACATGTGGACTAGTGGCTGCTATATTGGATAGCACAAGTCTAAATCAAAGAATTAAAGTTAGTCTTTGACCTCATACCATAGAACACTGATATGTTTACCATAGTACATGAGCATAGATATGTTTAATAAATATCTTCATTTTCCTAATTAGACTATTTCCCCCTTACTGGTAATATTTTCTAATTATAGGGAGGTAATTATGATATTTAGTACTACTTGATTGCTTGGAAATTCATTATCAGTATTTTTCCTCTGTAGGAAGAAGACCGAAAACTGTTAGTTGGATTCTTAGAAGATGTAATGACTCTGCTTTCATTATCTCATGCTCCTCTTGACAGTCTGAAGGCTTCTTTTGTGGAACTGGGGTAAAAAAATAATAATAATAGTTTATAGTTTTTTAAGAGGTATATAAAAGAAAAAAAAGATTCAAGCTAAAAACCACCCAAAGACGGGAAACCTGACAATGATGGCAATGGGAAGTTCCACGTTAAGTTTGAAACTGTCCAAAAGAACATCTATCCAGACTGAGCAGGAAGGGGTTTCCAGAAAGGGAGAGGGGAAGAACTGTTGCATGCTTCAACAGTTAGAGAAAATAAACAAACAAACAAGCAAAAGGCTCAAATCAGGCATGGTAGCACACACCTATAATCTAATCCTAGCATTCTGGAAGATTGAGGCAGAAAAATGTAAACTCAGACCCAACCTGGGCAACTTGATGACAGCCTGTCTCAAAATAGAAAAGGAGCTGGGCAGTACAGCTCAGTGCAAAGGCCCTGAGTTCAATTCCCAGTATGGGATGGAGGAGTGCATATAAAGCTCCAATTGGATTTGTAGGATGTGTTTTAAGTCTATGCAGCAATTCTCTTGGTTTGGGTTTTTGATTTAAGATTTGTTTGTGTTGGTTTTTTTGAGACAGGGTCTCAATGTATAATTCAGGGTGGCCTTGAACTCATTCTGTAGCCCGGGTTGGGTTTAAACCCATGGTGATCCTCTTACTGTAGCCACCCAAGTGCTCGTATTATGGGTGTGTGTGACCCTGCCCAGCAAGTTATTTTATTTTTCTTTATGTGGGAATTCATAATGTTTTGTAATCAATACATTGTAATTTTTAAATGGTACAAAGAGCATATAGACATGTTTTCTTTAAAGCAGTTCAAAAAATTAAATCAGGAAGAGTTTCAAAAAGTACAGTTTCTATAACTGAAGGGAGCCTCAATTGAGAGATCCTTAGCCTCATTCTTTTCTGTTTAAGTTACTTAGTTCTACAGATAATAACGTCATCTGGTTCCTAAAGTAGCTTTATCTCTCAGTCTTTACTGAAAACAGGCATGCACATTTGTTAAGGATACCGTCTTATATTTAGATAGGCTTCACACAACATAGCCATCCATATATATGGTTTGAATTTCTCTCATTTGAACCTACTGCAACCCATGATATAAATAGGACATTTATTCTTCCTCATTGTTTATAGATACAGAAATTAGACCCACAGAGATGTAACTTACCCATCTCACTCCTGGTCCAGTGCTCTTCTCTATTTTGTCATAAAGAAATTGTATCTTTATTAAAATTTCTGTCACAATTGCAAGTGCTTAGAGAAACTAAAAAGTGTGATTTCTTCCTTTCTTTTTTTTTTAAGTGTGATTTCTTAATATGGTTTGTTGTTTTCTAAGGTAACTTCCTTTTTTAAAGACTCTTAGCTGTGGCCTGCTTTAAACCATACAGTATAATTCCTTGTTTTCTGCTAATATTTTTATCATTAATTGTTCATAGACGTAGTGTTTTTCAGTACACAAATAAGCCACTATGGCTCTGTATTTTAACACTAATTTTTTTTTCCAGTGCAAATCCAGCCTACCATGAGTTACTGTTAACTGTTTTGTGGTATGGTGTTGTCCATACTTCAGCTCTTGTGAGATGTACTGCTGCTAGAATGTTTGAGGTATGTCAGCATGTGCTTATACTAGTTCTAGTTTTAATGATTTTTTTTTTTTTGGTAAAGAAATAAATTTTTTTAATAAGCCTCACATACCATATTGCGTTAATAAATATTTTATGGCTTTGAATATTGTCCAGTTGTGTACTCTGTGAGGGGGCAGAACTTTAGCTTTGATATATTTAAGAATTTTCTAGCTTTATAGCTTCCTTAAATGTTACTCTGTTAATCAGTTCTATTTCTCAAATTCTGCTTTAACTCTTATTTTTAATTTCCATCTTATTTTAATCTTTCTGGTTCTGCACTTCTACTTATTGATGTAAATGGTTACTAAAATAAACTAAAACAATATACAATATCTTTCAAGTTATTGACTTCATTAGAAGCATTTAAAAAATCAGTTATTTCTATTACGGAAATACTCATTTTATTCATTAATCCTGCTTCACTATTCCCTCTGGAATAACACTGTCATGCATTAAAGGCTGATACATTGATGCGATTATCATAATTGACTGCAATTTCATTAAATTGCCACTCACTCAAAACGTGAAAATCGTAGTATTACCTATCTTTAGTACCCATCAAATAGCAAATGACATCATAACCTATTATATATCTATAAATACATGTTTTTGGACTTTGAGATTTTTAATTGGTTTAGTGTTTCTTGATCATTTTGAGTAACCATAGAGCCAGACTGCCTGGGTTCAGTTTCCATCTCTGCCATCTAGTGACCTAGTAAGTTATTTGGGCAGGTTTGAACTTCTCCACAACTTAGTTTCCTCAGCTACAAAATGATTAAGGTAATTTTAAAAAGTATCCATTTCAAAAGATTTTGTTAATACTAAGTAGATTAATATTTCAAAAGTACTGTGTCTAGAATATGAGCTTATAATAAATATTAACTATCATTATCATTTTTATCCATGTTATTTCACAATATAATAGTATAGAGAACATATGCTTGTTCAAACGAAGTTGTTCCTAGTGTGCATGTGAATTCTTAACTGTCTTACAGCAGTTATTTCAATAAGGAGAATTGAGTAATTCAGTCTTCTGCAATTTCAGAATTTCTCCATAATTTAAAATAAATTGCATTTGAAAGGATAGGCTACTGATACACTTAAAATATTTGCCTTCTAGCCAAGTGTGGTGGCGCACACCTGTAATCCCAGCATTGGCGAGTCTGAGGCAAGAAAATTGCTGTGAGTCCAAGACCGGTCTCAGTTACATAATAAGTTCAAGGCCAGCTTGAACTACATAGAGAGCCCTGTCTCAAAAAACAAAAAGAAAAAGAATTGCTTTCTAAGATGTATAAGTATGTATGATACATTCATGGAATCTAAAGAAAATCCATTCTTAATAGGAAGTTGACACTCCTCTGTCCTTGTTATTATCTTAGGTATTGCATTTTTGATTAAACAAATCTATAATCAAAGACTTTTTGTCAAAGTGAGTGCAAACTGGTTTTATGTCTAGTACAAGTTCTAGGTGTTAATTTTGATTATGTAATATGCTGAAAAGACATTACCATAAAAGAAAATTCTTCATTCCTTTCTTCTCCTACAAAAAGAGAAAAAAAATTCTTATAAAAAATGAATAGATTTTTTCCCCCCATACTGGGGATTGACCAGGGCCTTTGCACTGAGCTACTAGAGTGCTAGAATGGCAAGTATAAAGTACCATGCCTTGGTAAAAACCATTTTTTAAGAGTCTCTTCATGACACTTTATTCTAAGACTGTGAAGCAATTTCTTTTTCTTAAATGCTAGGTTTCTAAAATGTATATATGCACTGATGAAGCATGTCATATAAATGAAAATAATTTAAATAAAATGAAGCTTCCATTTCTTTTTTTTATTGGTTTTTGTTTTATTTTTCTGCTTTATATCTTATATATGGCTTTTGTCTAGTTTTGTTTTATATGTTTGTTGTCAGTGCTGGTCTGAAAACCATACTTAGACATAAGCAATTTTCAGTGTATGCTTAGTTTCCTTGTGAACATCTGTCTGGTTGTCATGTCTTATAACCATCATGAATCTGCGTATTTTTTCAGATTCATTTATGATAAAATTTTACTGAGGCATATTGGTTGTTATTTTTTGTTAATGACGCTAATTTTGAAAAAAAATTGAATTTATAAGATTTCCTTTTATATTATTGCTTTATAATTTAGAATTATGCCTGCTCCCCCTCAAATTAGTTCATTCAAAATAAAAGCATAAAAAACAGCATAACTTTTTTTAAAAAATGCAATCAAAATCTTTTGAGAAACAGATATACCAAGAAACTAACATGAAATACTTACTGAAAATGAACACCAAATTTAGCTTTTCAAATGGATAGACCCCCCCCCCAAAAAATGGGTAACTGAGTCAATTACATTAGTCTCATTGTTAAATAACAGGGCATATGTTACCATTTGAAGCAGCAGCTTAACAAAATAAATGTAGAGGAAGAATTTATTATGTGACTTAGTATGACATAGTGGATTTCCAAAAAGATGCACAAAAGAACTTCATGTAATTACTTCTTATAACCATCATGAAGAAATTGAGGTGTAACATTAGAGCACAATTTACAGAAAACTTCAGTATTAAGTCAGACAAGATTGAGTCTATTTTTTTTTAGCTCCACTGATTTTTGGTTCTAATACCTTGGACAAACTACTTAACCTCTCCAAACTTCAATTTCTTCATCTTTTTAAAATACTGATAATATTTATATTTACCTCATCAGGTACAAAGATCAAATAATAGACTGTGTAAAAATTCATAGGTCTTAGTTTACTTTCTGATTTTCTAGCTTAATTAAAGAAATGGAACTCAATGAGAAGTTAACTTGTCTCCTCGATTATTCTCTTTTTTTAAATACTTTTGGTGAGATTGAGGTGGCAGACATTTCAAGACAAACTACTAATTTGCATCTAAGCTATCTACTTACGGTACAGAGAAAAAAGTTTTAATTAGAAGTATTTGAACTTTGTTGTCTTGTTTTGACCTGGCCTTTGCAGAATAATAAAATTCTTTTATTATTTTATTCCAGCTAATAATGTTTTGTTTTGTTTTGTTTTGTTTTTGTTTGGTACTGAGGATCAAACTCACAACCTTGTGCTTGCCAAGCAGGCACTTATGCCAGTGAGTTAAATCCCCAACCCCTAGTTATGTTTTTTAACAAAAATTATTTCCAAATAATAAGTATATTCTAACATAAATTAGTTAATAATTAGTAACAGAATATTTCCAAGTAAAGTATTTTCACAGTGAGTTACTAACTTTGACGTGATATATAGGCAGAATATCCCAAAATAGATTTGTTTTTTTAATCGGTACTAGGGATTAAACTCACAACCACCCTCTTGCAAGACAGGCGCTTATGCCGCTGAGCTAAATCCCCAGCCCCCCCAAAATAGATTTTTGTTACTAAAAACTCTGTGGCATCTTTGATCATAACTATGTGAACAGGTTAGCTAACATTTAGAATTAAGTTGTGTTTACATGCTGAAGTTAAGGAAGGGATAAGCTCAAAATTTTGTAATATTCATAAAAACAAAATGAAACTGTTCGGTATGGTCCTGCTTGCAAGTTAACTTTGCTAAATGAATTCTTTTTTATAGTCAGACATAGAGACAGGTCAATTCTGTTCAACATTTTAAATTTTATATGCACTTTTTAGAGAAATGTAAAACAGTTTAGAGGTTAACTACAGCGGTTTTTAATTAAACAATTTACTTTTACAAACATTTCAGAGATCATATACTTTTTATCTGGGCATGGTAGCGCACACCTGTAATCCCAGCACTTTGGGAGGCTGAGGCAGGAGATCCAAAATTCAAGCCCAGCCTAAGCAATTTAGGGACTTAATGAGACCCTGTCTCAAGAGTAAAATAATAAAAATAAAATGGGGAAGTACCTTAGTGCAAAAGCCCTGAGTTCACTCCCCAGTTCTATTATATATATATATATATATATTTTTTTTTTTTTTTGAAGTCACAGTAATTAAACACTCATTTCTTGAATGCATAGTCTTCATCCTGCACAGTGTTTTAATTAGTGCAAGCTGATAAAACAATAGTATTTTAAGTTAGACGATACTATCACCATTTTCAGATGTGACAACTAAGTTTCAAAAGATCATGTGATATACTGTATTTAAGACTATAAGGCTAATAAGTGGCAAGAAATGGAGTCTGAACCCAGAGCTGATTCCCAGGTGTTTCACTCTAGGAGTATTTTGCTACATTATGTCTCTTTACTTCAAAAAAAGAAAGCTACAGGATTTAAAAGACTGGGAATTTTCCTATGTAATTTTTAATTTACTTGCTATAGAATTGTCATAAGCAGTAGGTGGCTGCTAGCCATGTGAGTTTGGTTTAAAAACAGTCCAGTTTGTACCTTGTTGGTTATAATAAAATGACACCAGGTTTAATTTGAGAATTTTAATCTTACAAAATATGTGTCTTCTTCTTAGCTTTTTTAAAGAAATAAAATTTTCTTTTATATTGCATTTTAATTGAACATGGAAATTAGGTGGACTTTTGACCAAAAGTACAAACTGCTATTGAATTGGTGACAACATCTCTTTTTGTGGACTGCTAGGCTATTTAATCTTTATTTTCCTCCTAAGCATTCGCTGCCTTTGTGAAGCATTCTAGTAGCAGTATTTGCTTAGCTTCTAATTTTGGTTTTGCTTTTGTGTTTTCTTTCTCTTGGTTGTTCCTTTCTTCTTCCCATGGCACACTGTTTGCTCTTTCCATGCATCACCTGTGAATACCCCCTGTGCTGACCAATCAGCTGTTGGTGAAGGGGGTGAATGAAACTCTGGTAGCTCAGAGGGTTGTTCCTGCTCTCATTACTCTCTCCAGTGACCCTGAAATGTAAGTGTCGTCCCTGCCTTTTACATTCAGCATCCCTTTCAAAATGCGCCTGTCAGGAAATAACCATCAGCTTTGAAATTCATTAAAGAATCTCTTTAATAATATTGGATTATGCTTGATTTTAGACTTTCTCATCTTACCATTTGTATATTTTTTTTTGTTCCTTTTTAAATTTGCCTCACAGTGTGCCTAATTTGGAGGCAGTATATTATTTTTAAAAAAAGTATTAGAAGCTGTACTCAGTACAGCTCAGTAAACTTTTTCAAAACCTAAAACATGCTGATGGACTATTTCTTCCAAGCCAAGAAAGGATGCTTTGCTAATCTTATTAACAAGTTGTTCCCAGTAAGTAGTGGCATAAACCAAGACATAACATTTTAATGTCTCATGTGGGTGACTAAATCAAGAAAGGCCAATGAGTCCTGCCCATCCTCACTCACAGCTAACCCAGTTCTCATTCCAGTTTACCAAACCATTTTTTATTGCATGTTGACTGGTTTACAGCTGACTCTTCGAGGCATGAGTGAAGCGTTAGTTGACAAGCGGGTTGCTCCGGCCCTTGTTACCTTGTCCAGTGATCCTGAATTGTGAGTTTCATAGACTGCGACCTTAAGTTCCCTGCCTGTCTTTTTGAGCATTCTTCTTGGTCTGCTTTTTTAAAAATTTAATTTGTCATTGCTAGAGACTAATATAGTATTTTTACCTTATATTTAATTTGATACACATTTTAATAGCATACATTTTTAAATCTCAAAGTTTAGTTCCTTTCTTTTTTGATTTCTAACAGCTCTGTCAGGATTGCCACAATTCCAGCCTTTGGCACTATTATGGAAACAGTTATTCAGAGAGAGGTAGGAAATAATTAAAATATATTTATTTATATCTATTTACTGTTAAAGTGATTAATGACAAATTAGCATACACATACCTCATGGTAGAGGCAAGGAGAACACCTTTCATGTTGTTTGTTCATTGGTAAGGGCCAGAGGAGGATCTCAGTATTTGAAAGCAGGATAGCCTACCTGAATAACAGGTAGATTTCCCCATTCTAAGAGCTATTTCATATTCTATAGCTATACTCTTCTCAACTTAACTATAAGCCAACCCTTAGATGTTCTTTTTTGAACCTAGCTAGGAACTACTGCAGTTTTGAATGATCTTTCAAATCAAGTCTAGTTCCCAAACCCATTATTCCATAGACTTCGGACCAATCTACATAAATTCTTGATTGGCAGTTTGCACAAATTTAAAGACTGTTTTGCTATATAACATCAGGAAGACAAATCTATCTCAGCATTACATGTGATGGAAGGAAGATAAGCATGTGTATTCTAACAACTATGTCATTGAAGCCTTAAAAGTAATCTAGTAGACTACTACTGCCTGTCATCTTGTTATAATATGCATTGTTGTACAAAATTTCTCTGTGCCTCCTTTCATAAGACTACCAAGGTCTTTCTCTCTAAAGATGTATTTCAATTCTGAAAATGATTTAAAGTTTTTTAAAGCTCTATTTGCAACATTGACTAAGATACTTTTCAAAGTTAGTACCAGAATTTTTTGGTTTTGTTACTGTATTGAACATGTTTTGTCTTACATAAATGAAAAACCCAGTATATTGGAAGATAAATTATATGTGGGCATTGTATCTAGTCATTTAAGTGGAAAATGACTTTCTCCATTTAATGGAGAAATTTTATTTAAAATTTTATTTTAAAAAATTCAATAAAATTTGTTTCACACAGGTTTTTATAATAAAAATTATAAATTTTTTTATATAGAAAGAAAGACTCCTTTTTTTAACAAACATTTCACAGATGAAGCAATAGAAAAAAGGATATCATTCTGCAATGCTTGCAGTTTTGGCAGAATTTCAACATGTTCTTAAATCCTAAAATAAAAATGTCTTTTAGGGAAATGTGAGTAAGATATAACTCATTAATGACTCATTGCTTGCAGGAGATGAATAATTGGGTAACTTACACTGTAATTTATTTTAAGAATTGTGTATTATATGTAAAATCACCATAAAATGATCTTTTCCCAAATATCATTGGTGTCTTCCCATTGTTTTTAAAATTGGTCAGTGAATGTTTGTATTTTTAAAATAAATTAACAAGCATAAACAGAAATATGAAACCTTTTCTGAGCTAAAAGACATATAAAGTACTTCATCAGTTCCATATTTCTACTATCATGGAGTTACCATCATTTGAATACTCTGCTATAAGCAATGTTTCGTGTGTGTCTTTTGCTTTAACAGTACTATTCAATTTTTAATATTCTGTAAAATAACTCTACACTGTTCACTCTTTAAGTTGCTGGAAAGAGTGAAAATGCAATTGGCTTCTTTCCTGGAAGACCCACAGTATCAAGACCAGCATTCTTTGCATACAGAGATCATAAAAACATTTGGTAGAGTTGGACCTAACGCAGAACCCAGGTTCCGAGATGAATGTAAGTAGCATTTTCTATCTTTGTCCTGAATTGTAAGCTCACAGCCAGAAACTTCTCTGAGGATTTCTTATGTGTTAAAGCCTTGCTATACTTTATTTTTTGTGTGCTGAAAGCTGAACTCAAAACAAGTTATTTTTTGTGAATTAATTAGTATTGCTTTTGGTGGATGATTTCCTATACTATGTGCCAGTTGCTATAACACATGTGAAAAGTAACTCTAAATTTAAAGGTATAATAGAAACATATGGTAATAACTTTCTTCTAAAAGACTGTAATGTCATGCGTGGAGGTGCATGCCTGTAACCCCAGCACTTGGAAGGCTGAGGCAGGAGGATTGTTGCAAGTTTGAGCTCAGCCTGGGCTACAAAATGAGTTCAAGGCCAGCCTGAACTTTATAGTGAGACCCTGTCTCAAAAAGGAAAGAAAATAAAAAGTGTGATATTATGTTTAGAGGATTTTCATTTTTAAAGTTTTATATGTTTCTAGGTTCTTATAGGAAACACATTTCTCCCACTCACCATGCCATCAGCATGAAACACCACTTTAAGTTATTACTTAAGTAATCTATATGATTATCTTTAAAGCCTTTTCTCTAATTTCTTTTCTTTTTTTGTGGTGCTGGGGATTAAACCCAGAGCATAGTGCCCGCTAGTGCTGTACCACTAAGCTACGTCCCAAGCTCTAATTTGTCTCTTTTACTGTGACAGTTTCTTTGGAGTAGCAGGAATTATTACTCCAAAAGTGTATCACTTATCATTGCTATATTTCAGCAGTTTTATTATAGTAGTTTTACATGCCTTAGGAAAGCCCATTACATCAGCCGCTTAAAGTCAGTTTAGTTTTTACTACAAAATTGGACTCTCCAATAGACTAATTATTGCATATTCAGCTTAAATCATGTCTTACCATTTTCAACAAAAAATACTGAGTCAGTATTTGGACTATAGTGTTTAATAGGCTTGTTGGCAACATGGAGTAAGTACCAAACCACAGAAACACAAATAAGATTTTTTTTTTACTGGATATTTTCATAATTAGCCAACCAACAGGAGAGGGTTGGTATTTTTAGATAGCAGTAGAAATAGTCTCATATGTTATCTTACAGACAGTCCTAGTAGGAAATCAGAAGATGCTTTGATATCACTGAGGCGGTGTTATTCTTAGGTGGAGAGAATTACTCTTGCCTCCTGGATCAAGAAATAAGCAAATTGTAATGGGTGACTTATGCCATGATGTTCTGTTAATATCTTTTTATATACATTCAAAAGAGATTTTATGATAAGCTAGGAAAAATCAATCTGTATTCCTATAAGCTCTGCTCCATTTATTTTGATATATCTTTAGAATCTTTTGTCTTCAGTAATGCTAGGTCTACAGTTATTTCTCAGACATACTATCTGCATCTTAATGTCTTTTTCTAGGATGTTCACAAACTTTTTTTTTTTTATTTGAAAGAGAATAAAACAAAAGGGGGCAGTACAGAGCAGATCAGAACAGGACAACATAGGCAACACAGTACTTTACGTTAAGACAACTGGACATCAACAGTATCTAACACCATATCTCTTACTCTGCTATAGTTGAGCATAGTTTCAAATACAATACTATCAAACATAACACAATAGTATTAAGCCATACATAGAGTGAAAGAATTACAGGGCTTTCTGAACCAAATAACAGAAAATGATCAATGGGTACTTTAATATCTCATTTTTGATAAAAAAGAAAATTGTTTGAACTATCACACATATTCAGAAGTCCTACCTGCTTTCTCTGTTCTACCACCATTGGTTCTATCCACCACATTGTGTCTCATTGGAACTTGAACACATGTGATAGTTCAGGAAACGCTCTTGCTTCTGGTTTCCCCACCCTGGGGTGGCCGCAGCTCCCCAGACCACAGTCACTTTCCAGGGCGGCAGGCTGCTTACTGGTTGGCTCGGCCCCCTAAGTTCCAGCATGGCGCGGATCTCAGGAGACGCTCTTGCTTCTGGTTTCCCCGCCCTGGGGTGGCCGCAGCTCCCCAGACCACAGTCACTTTCCAGGGCAGAAGGCTGCTTACTCTGTTCACAAACTTTTAAAAGTAACCATACTACTGTATTTGTAGACTGGATGCCTACACATTAAATTCATAGAACTGCATAACGGAAAAGAATTTTCTTTAAAAAAAATGGTCCCAAAATAACAGTTAAAAGTGGGTTTAAGAAAAGATTTAGAATAGAAATTCCCACTGCTTGAACAGATCTTAAAAACCATTACTATCCCAGAAGCCTTCTACAATTTACTGTATACCAACAAACCTGTCTGATACAATCTTTAACCTCCTGGCACAGCCAGGAGGTTAAAGATTTTTTTTTTTTTTTCCTTCAAAGAAAAAAGAAGGGGATGGGAGTAAACTAATTATTTAATTAAATTTAATTAAATAATTAGTTTACTCCCATCCCCTTCTTTTTTCTTTGAACTTATTTCCTGGTCAAATGAATCACTTATTGCTTTAAAACTTTACCCTGAGTAATTTACTGTTCTTTATGTTAATAAATTAATGATAAGCAAGACACTTGGTGACACACCCTTATAATTCCAGCTCTGCAGCAGACTGAGGCAGGAGGATTGCAAGTTTGAGTCCTGCCTGGTCAATTTAGCAAGATTCCTCAAACAAAAACTAAGGACTGAGGATAGTTCAATCCCTAGTACCACCAAAAAAAAAAAAAAAAGAGAGAGAGAGAATAATCATGACAAAGTAAAATACATATCAAAAAGTATTATTTATAGATAGTTTCCTTTGGAAGTTTAGAGAAAGGACAGAAATTTTAATGTGTAAATGTTGTCCTTGCAGAGTATCATTTGGGTACTTCTGTTTATTTATTTAGTCCCTCTATTTCTTAACCACTGGAGGATATTAGTTCTTTCATTACCCCATGTTCTTTCCCAATTCTTAATATCACAGGACTTTTGGTCCTGGTTTTAAGGACCAGATATTTGATGTGGAACACTTGGGTACTTTTTTTTTTTTTCTTCAGCTATTTAATTTTATAAGACTTTTTGAAACTGTCTGGTCATACTTTGAGGATTTTCATAATTATGGGTCAGTTTTCTATTTCAGATTTTTCTGAGTTCCTTATTTCAGGTCTGTATACATTACAAAAAAAAAATAACAAGATTTCCTTTACTTTGGCTTTTGGATCTATCCTAGAATATTTTCAGAAACTTAGAAGCAGAAGTAAAACCCTGTTTCAAAGGAAAAACAGTCAGTAAAACAAATCCATTTATTGGTTTGTCTTTATTTTGTGTGCAATTTTAAGTCTTTCTCCAATTGACCCTTAAAAAAAGAGAAGGGGCCTTCTGCAGTGGTCTTATATTGCTTATTTCCTATTTTTCTTTTGTACTAAAGGTCAATTTCAGAATTACGCCCACCAGGTTTATTAAACTTTTATTTCTTTAATGTCCTCCTGCTTTTAGCCAATTAAATCCATCTGATGGATAACAAGTGAATTCATTATACAGGTACAGCCCAAGGTATTATACAAATACTGAAATCTTGGATTCTATAGTAAATGTATATCTTTTTGAAAATTAGGAAGGCCCTTACTTTAACCCTAGATTAGAGTCTTAAACTAATTTCTGTAGATTTATATTCCAGTAAGGCAATTTTAAGGGGTGTTGTACAGTATAACTGTTCTATTCTGAGAAAAAACTGAACAAAGTTCCGAAACTTAGAAGCAGAAGGAAAAAATGGGCCATGCAGAGTAGGTGAAATATAGGGAAGATAAGTTTCAGAAGGTTTAAGAAGAAATGAACTATAGAATCTTTGATGGGAGAAACTAAGATTTACCATTTCGGTGAGGCTTCAGTATACTAATTAATGAAGCTGACAACTGAATGTTTAGACTTTTTGTCTCCTATTTTTTCTAGAGCTCATCTTAAGAATACTATTACTTATTTTAACAAATAAAAAGACCCCTAAAAATGCCCATTTTAATTCTAAGTTTTTATAGTTTGTTTTGTTTTGCCATTTACTAAGCTAAGCAAGAAAGTTGTGATTATAGCTTTGGTTTATTTAGGAAGCAGAAGTGTTTCCAGGGGAAGACTATTGCATTTACATACTCAGGCTCACTGCAAACAAGAAAGAGGTCACTACAGTCGATCAGCAGTCTGCTTATAAATGGTATTTTGTATTCCCTAATAAAGTAGAGACAAGAAAGGGGCCATGTAAGAGACCATTTTGACAATTACTGACTCTAAAGCCATTTGTCCAAAGAATGCTGGTTTTACTGGGAAATGGTATACAGATAACAATCTTAGGTAAATTGGGTGCTCATTGTTACTGTGTTGAGTATTAATCTTGGATCATTGCTTTCATCATAGTGGGCTGTATTTTTTAGTTATTTTTGAAGGTATTAAACCCCTCTAGGCGACTTGAAGATTTAGCCACAGTGCTGTTTGATTATGATCTTTGCTAATAATTTGATAAACCAAAGGTAAAAATAGTATTATGAAGGACTGAAATGATGTGTTATTGAAAAAAGAGTAAGTATTACCTTTTATTTAACATGTTGGTAATTTGTACAAAGAACCTTTTGTAAGGACAGAGAACACAAGATGTAAGTTGTATATGTATTTGTTTTGCATTTTTCAAACTGGCAATTAACAGCAAAGTCAAATAACCTGTAGACAACCTCATAATTAGTTAAAGGGAACAGTACTGTATACACTGTTTCTCATACTTTTTTCCCTAGTAAGAAAAGGTAAGCATAGAATATGGGTAACTTTTTGAAAGTATACAGTATTAAAATGAACTATGATACATTAAAATAATTTATATGTATGTTAGAGATAAAAATTTAACAATTTCTTTTTCCTTTTTCAGTCGTTATACCACATTTGCATAAGTTAGCTTTGGTGAACAACTTACAGATTGTGGATTCTAAAAGATTGGATATTGCTACCCATCTTTTTGAAGCCTACAGTGCACTTTCCTGTTGTTGTATCCTTGTTTTAAAGTGTAACTACCTTCATGTAGCCAGTTTTATAATGAAACTTATTTGTGAAAGGCTGAGAACTTTTTCTTAAATTTATATATGTATTACAGAAAACTGAAATTTTGATTTGATCTGCCTTATTCTAGCTATCTCATTATCTTAAAAATTATTTTAAATTTTCTCTTTATGTAATCTGTGGTTTCAAAGACACTAACTTACGTTTTATGCAAGAAATGAAGAACAGAATGAATTATAGCTAAGACTTCTGTTAATCAAAAGAAAATTTTGTATGTGTTTTGGCATTTTAATTTTTCAGTGAAGTTTAACTATCAGTATGCCATGAAATACTATGAATTTCTCTTAGTGATACGTCACTCCTTAGAAAAGTACAGCACCAACATTGCTAATCATCTCCAGTGATTACAGAACTGGGAAGGAACCTAGAGGTCATGTAGGCCCTTATCGACCACTATATTGTGAATGATTAAACCAAGGCTTAAAGCACTAGTGACTTCTGCTTTTCATAGTTAAAACAGAACTGTAACAGGAACAGAGAACTTCAGCCATCCTGTAAAAAGTTCTTTTACTATCCTTTGCCTAGTAAAATAAAGCCAGGAAGGAAGTACAGATGGACAAAGTGAATGCCAGTTTCTACAATCTTATTAAAAGGCAGAAGAGTTCAGAAAAGAGGAAATAAGAGATTGAGAAAAGAATGAAAGGCTGAATAGTCAAATAGAACTATAAAATACATGCTAGGCCTTACATAATCAGAGATATGATTATGGCAGGGGAAAAATGATAGTAAAGTTTCCTAGTGATGCATAAGAAAAAAGAGAACCAAGAAAGAGTTTGAAGATTATTGATTCTGTACTTTATATGCTAGTTCACAGTCATAAACAAGGTGAGCAAGCAATTTTAAATAAGATAAATATGTTCTAAAATTGCACTGAGACTTGCTGCCACTGGACTTTTGACTGACTGGTATATAATAACAAGTTATTGTACTTTGTTTAAAATAAAGTCAATAGGAAGAGTAGAAAAGTAAAGCTATCTGTTAAGCAGCTGTATGTTCCTTTTGAAACATTAATGGAGGTGTTCAGTGCATTTTATTTTGGAAATCTGCTACCAATGACTTCATAATATAGGTGATATAACCATATTTTTGGTAACATCATATAGTGAGCAGAGCCACCATATTTTCAGAGTTTGGTACCTCAACTACCCAAGTCTCTAATAGGTTTAATTCCACTAAAGCAGAGTTTACTATCATTCCTGATTTATCTTGTTGACTTTTCAACTTAACAGAAGATAGAGGAAGGAAAAAAAAGAAACTGATATTCTGAATGAGCAAAAAAGAAATACTTTTAATAATAAAGATGTGATAGTATCCTTGCAAGAAAATAGTAATAGCATGCAGAGTTGTATTTCAGAGAAAGAAAAGATTCATATTTTTATTAGGCTCTCTGAAAGATGGTAAAAATGTAAGCCACAGACCATGTATATAATTTGTAAAGGACAATGTCACAAGGAAAATGTAAAAGTCAAAATACCAATACTTTTAGATCTGGAAAATCAGATTTTCCAAATGGG